>SZWC01022789.1:15784-42043 GCA_023375785.1 Penium margaritaceum
ACAAAGGGCCGAATCATGATCTCAGTCGACGAGTCCGGATGGGACCGAGCCAGCGCTCTCCATGAAAGCGAGCTGCCGGACGAACACAGACACACCGTCAGAAGGAGCGACGACAACAGCGGCAGCGACAGCGGCCGCAGCGACAGCGCCATGAGGCCCCTTTGCGGCTGCGCACTCATGGCCATGCCAGCGAAAGGCGGTGGTGGACTGAGGCGCTTGCCTCAGTCGGACGTCACACGTGTCTCGAATCGGAGGCTGAACTGTCACGCATGGTGAAAGCCTCTGACGTCACGTAGGGGCCGTGACCTAAGTCTGCCGTTCACCTTTTCCAGCAAGGGAAGCTCTGCGCGCTGCAGAGGCGGCCGCGATTTCTTTTCCCTCATATGGTCGCTTTCCTCACTGCGTACTGAAAATGAAGAGGGTCAATTGCTTCAGCTCGCACGACTTCGCCAACTAATGCCTCTAACTAGAATGCCTCGAAAACTATTTACGTTGCCTAGGGACAGCGCAAATTTTTTGCAGTGCCTAGAACCACTCGACTTCCGGAAGCGTACATCAGATGCAACGGAAAGGACTTTCGAATGTCCCAACAACGATTCAGTTCCAAAAGGGGCATTTGGAAACAAAGCAGTAAAGAACATCCAACAAATATCATGGACATTGAAAGCAAGACCAAGAAACATTAATGTAGTATTTAAGAGCGATGGATGGTAGGATTAATCACATGCACGTATGTTATCTCAACAAATTCCCTTCAGCTTAGTGAATACTCAACATATGATTGTTTTTATAAATATTTCTTCATAATAAGTAAGTGAGAAATTCGTTCGTGATACACTATAAAACAAGTGATCTTTTATTTTCCGTACTATGAATATAGTTTTATAGAGTGGAACCATTGCATTTCATTTCGATTTAAAATAACTCTTTTTTATTAGAAGCAAATTTCATGATGATTTCATGATGACATCACTATGGTACAATTTCCTTATCCATTAACTAGGTCGCATCAAAGACAAGAAATGTTAGTTTTGCATCAAAACTTGTAACATCATAATTAGAAAAAAACATGAAAAATCTTCGAATAATTCTTTTCTATGAATCCATTGAAAAACCTCATATTCAAAATCAATCCATGTACAAAATACGAAATGATATTTGGATTCTGATAGGCTTTGTAATTAAGAAAAATAAATGGTCCTTCAAACATAGTGCAAATGTTTTTATGGAATGTATTCCTTCATAAGAGTGTTCTCAATAACTCCATTAAAAATACTATATGTTCTGATTTTTTGTAAATTACTTCTGAATAATCTAACATTCATGATAGAAGACGCATTGAATAGAAAAACAAACTTCATCAAATTAAAGACATGTTCGGATAACTCTGATAACATTACATAAAGCACACCAAATCTCATTGAATACATTCAAATGAATAAAAAAGAGAAAATCAATGAAAGGATAATATCATTTACAGCTAGATTTAAGGATTATCATCCAAAAAATAGTTTATTAAAAAAAACCTGCAAAACATTTTTCATACAACTTTTCATAAAATAGTTTTTCGTGATGAAAAAGATTTCAGTTCCTGTATTATATTTTTGTAATATTTATACATTTTGAGATAGATTTTGCACATGTATTTTAATTTCCATCACTTTTATCTAAATTTAAAATGCCTTACTAACCTATTGCTAAACAAAAAGGAGATGACTAATTGTTAGAAACATGGGTAGAGTCAAAGGCATTGAAACATGCTTTGCTTCTTTAATTCATTGATTTTACATATATGGTTATAGTTTATCCTTACAAAAGAATGTATTTGTCTACTGATATGTATGATAAAAAATCATTCAAACATGAAGTACGAATTTCATCAATTTAAGTTAATAAGTGTTATTTTATGTTTATAAGGTTTTAGGATTTAATTCGAATAAATGTGACAAGGTTTCTTCATATCCATGTTTATGTGTTTTCAACGATGAAATTTATTGTTATTAATTGACAAGTGAAATGTTTTTATGAAGTATCATTCGAATACCTTGATTCTAAATATAGTAGACACATTATTATTTATTGTTTCACCTCTAGGAAAGTTTTGTTATTATAATTTAATAGATTAGAATAAATATTATATTACACTGAAAAGTTGATGATGAATCATGTTTTTAATTTACATGTACATATACATACATATATATAAATTTGTGTAAATGATGTTTTCGTTCAATGAAAATCATTCTTTGACATTAATTCATGAGACATTTTATGGATTAAATGATACAAATCAGTAACATATTTCTATTTTGATACCAACTAAAGAGATTTGACTTACAAAAAATCTAAAATATATAGATAGAATTTCCTTGTTTTAAATATAAACGGAAAATAATTATTATGAAATAATGATACTATCCATAAATTAATTTAGTAGAAATTTAAATATATTTTATAAGCCTTCTTTTATGATTTCAAGATGTCATCCTTTTTCCTCTAGTCTAGTTTTGCAATATTTTCATTTTATCTCAATTTCAATACAAAAACAAAAAATTCAAAACATTTTTGTAAAAAAGAACCGATTTCTTGTGGAATTTCATATTCTTTGTTATTTAAACTTAAATATGTTTTTTAAACATCCTCTTCTCCATTCTCTATTGAACGTGAGTTCACAGGGCTCCTTTATTATGATAGAAAAACGTTTGAGCATCATGAATTCACGACCTCATCTTCACTCAAATTCTAACATGTTAATCGGTTTCTTCCCTCGCATCTACACACTTCTATGGCTCGTATATACCCTTCTCCATCTTCTTGCGTTGAGAAGCCCTCATGTGAATCGAAAGATATCGTATTCCTTCAATGTCTGCTCTATTACATCTGACACACATCGTCGGCTTTCGAAGCGCCAAAACTAAGTCTAGGCAACGCAAAGTAGTTCTGCAGGCTCTAGGTGACGAAAATAGTTTTTTATGCATTCTAGTTAGAGGCATTAGTTGGCGAAGTCGTGCGAGCTAAAGCCATTGACCCAAATGAAAAGAGCGTATTTATCTCTGATCAACATAAACACAAATAATGCAGTAGCCCAAGTATGCTTAGCTAGTACAGTCGACGCAAAAGAATGAAAGCACAAAACTACACTGTAAGGAGAACAACTCACTAGAAGCGAGGATATCTGTTAAACAGCGCAAGACTAGGGGGAGGAAGGAGGACACAGGAGGAGAGGGCTGACGGGTGGGGCGAGTGACTGTCGGCTCCTGTGAGGGGGAGCGTCGAGGGAGTTAGCAGCGGGACCAACAGTTGCTCTCGCCTGTGAGGGGGAAGGGGCACTCGAGGCTGTGTCGGGGCGAGCTCTCGAATACTGTGAGAGGAAATGGTGGCAGAGGGACTTGGTCACGAGAGGAGATCGAGACAAGGAAAAGGAATGTTTTTTGGAAAAGAATGAGTGAGCGACGGCGAGGACCGCCCCCTACCGGGTCGGCCTCGCACAGACGATAACGTCAATTGCCTCGAGCATGTTGCGCTCTGCAACATGCTCAAGGAATGGCATTGAGATACCTATGCGAGTGGCGAGAGGGGGGCTTTCACTCCCCTTTGAGGAGGGAGCAAAAGGCCCCCTTCTCTGGTGCGAGTGCACCACCTCAATGATGCGCATGTTAAAGGACGTGAACCAACTCCTAGATGTTGGTTTTGCAAGGGTAACCACAGGAGTTAGCCCAATGAGATAAACACGGCTAGTACGACTAAACTAGGACTAAACTAGGAACTCTAACTCAAGTAGCAACAAACGTTGACTACTTCAACACGTTAGCGCAAGCAAGAGTGGGTGTCCCAAGTAAAAAGCTTGACCACCACACCACAAGCCCCATAGGAACTCCAGAACAAGCCGAGGCACCCGGCGACAGAGATGGCAATGAAGGGCGTCGGCAGCGACACCTTGCCAAGAGAACCCCGCCGGAAGCGGACAGTCGCATCTCCTGGTTGGAAGGATGCGTCTGCAACACCTCATCAGAAGAACGCCACGAGAAGCACCCCACCAGTCGCACCCGTCCTGAGGCGCTTCCGCCAGAAGCACCCGACCGCAAGCACACCACTGAAGCACCCCGCCAGCAGCACCCATCCGGAAGCAAATGACGAGAAGCACCCAGCCGACACATCCGGTCAAGGGCACCACGCGGCCACGAGGGGTAGTCTCGAAGCGTGTAGCAAGGACGGGAAGAGTGCCAAGGAAGAGAATCAAGGAACTACACCCCACCACCCAGAGGCACATGATAAGAGAGACACCAACAAGGAACGAGAGGAGGACGGGGCAGAGGGAAGAGGTGGGAAGGGGTATGGGCGGAGACACGTGTGAGGCACCACACCGGCAAAGGAGGAGATCATTTGTGCGAGAGCGTACAAGAGATGCACACACAGAGAGGGGGGGTAGAGCACGCAACGGAGCGGAGATGCAGCATGCACGTGATCATCGAGGAGAGGACCAACGATGTGGACAAGGGGAGTGGGGAGAGGGAAGAGGAGACGTAGTGCTAGTGGTAATCCCGAGTGGTAGTCCCAACGCGTGCAATGAGGGCAGGGAGAATCAAGGACCAGCATCCCAGCGCCCAGAGGCACACGGCAACAGGGGCACCAGCAAGGCATGAGATGGGGGAGGGGACAGGGGAAGGGACGGGAACGAGAGGAGATGGGTGAAGACGAACGAAAAGCACCATGTTGACGACGGAGGGCAACGGATGAGAGCAACCCTGCCCTCACGCTCAGTCGAGCAAGGGCAGGGTTTGAAGACCAGTAGAGGCGATACTCGAACAAAGGTAGGTTGATGGAGAGCCTTTGTAAGGAAGTCCGCGATCTCGAACTCAGCAGAGATGAGCCGGAGAGAGACATTGCCTGCTGCAACAACATTGCGTACATACTGGTGCTAATCATTGATGTGCTTGGTGCGATGGTGAAGTGCACCGGCATTCCTGGCAATGGCTAACCCACTCTCACTGTCTTTGTGCAGAGGCACACAAGGGGTGGGGAGGCAAAGCTTGCTGAGGAGGCAACAAAGCCACACTGCCTCAACGGTAGCACCACCCAAGGCCATGTACTCGGCCTCTCCATTGCTACGAGCAACACAGCCCTGTTTCTCGCAACGTCAGGAGATGGCAACCGGGCCGAGTAGAAAGACAAAGCTGTTGCGGCTACGAGCATCCGAATCGCAGGCATAGCCACTATCAGCGTAGCCCGCCAAGAGAGGCACGTCCGACCGAACCAAAAAGACGAGGCCGGCACGTGAAGACCCGAGGAGATAGCGTAGAACATACGCGGCCGCCTGGAGGTGAGTTGTGCGAGGCTCGCGGGCATTCTGAGCTAGGACGTTCATCGCGAAGGCGATGTCAGGACGAGTGGTACCAACGAGGTACGGGAGTGCGCCAATGATGGAGTGAAACGTCACGGCGGACTCTAGAGCACTCGACTCTGCGTCGTGGGGCACACGAAGGGCAAGCTGAGAACCCAGTGGCATGGGTGAGGAGGCAGCTAGGAGAGGGCAAGAGAGGTCAACGACGAAAGCGAAGCGGTCTGCAAGAGTCTGGACATATTGCTCCAAGTGGACCAATAGGTAGCCAGGAGAGCGGGCGATCTGCATCCCAAAAAACATGGCCGTAAGGCCAAGGTCCTTCATGCGATACGCAAAAGAGAGGAGATCCTTCACTATGGAAATGGCGGAGGAAGAAGGAGAAGTTATGAGAAGGTCATCCACATACACCAGAATGAAGGCGGGGATGAGGGTCGTGCCCCCAACGAAGATGAAGGGATCGGAATGACAAGGAAAGAAACCACCACGGACGAGGGTAGAAGATAGCTCTTTGTTCCAATAACGAGGGGACTCACGGAGACCATAAAGTGCACGACGGAGGCGACAGACTCATCCGGTACCATCTATGAAGCTAGGAGGCTGGACCATGTACAACTCCTCAAGACGACTATGGAGAAAGGCATTGTTCACTTCCATCTGGTGAAGCTCCCACCAAAAGTGAGCAAAAGACAGATGACGACGCGACTCGTTGTAATGCGGGCAACAGGGGCGTAGGTGTCGGTGAAGTCTATGCAAGGGATCTGAGAGAAGCTCTTCGCGATGAGGCGAGCCTTGTACCGGTCAAGGGCCCCCGAGGCAGTGAACTTCTTACATGGAACCCACAGGTCCTTGATGGTCGTGCAACCAAGAGGGAGATCAACGAGTTCAAGCACACCATGTTGAGTGAGGGCGGCAAGCTCAGCAACACAGGTAGTGTGCCAAGCAGTAGCGCCCGGGCGAGCAAGGGCGTCGGCAAGAGTGATGGGATTTGACTCGTCAAGGGGAGAGGGAGACGGGGAAGTGGGGGGAATGAACAAGACTATGAGGGCACGCACAACGGACACCGGGGCGCAGATGAAGCGATGGTCAGTGACGACATCAAGGGCATGACAGAACCGGAGGTGAAAGAAATGATGACCGTGGGCGTGACTCGGATGGAAGGTGTAGGGTGACAGGTGGCGAGGCAAAGAGAGCACAATAGAGATGGGGGATAGAGGCGAGGAGGGAAGTGCAGGGGCAGGGACCACCGGGGGTGGAGGAGGGGCGGGCAAGAGGGGAAGGGGGTGGGATGGTGGGGCGGCAGACGAGCAGGAAGGGGGAAGAGGAGGTGAGATGAGCCGGTGAGAAATTTGGGACGAGACGTCGACATAAGGAGACAGGGCAAGGAGGGGAGAAGAGGAGGGTGGAGACTTATAAGAGACCGTGGAGGGAGGAAGAAAGGATGACGCAGGGAACGGTGACGGCGAAGTGACCACCGGGGAAACGACCAGGACTAGAGACGAGGGATGGGATGTGGAGAGAGGAAAAGGGATGGGGGGAGGAGGGATGGCAGAAGGAGGGATAGAGGCACATGTAAGAGCGCGAGAAGTGCCAGAGCGGGTGTGGGAAGAGATAAGTGAGGACGGAAGTGGAGTGTCGAGGATGGGACAAAGAGGCGGGGATGTGGAGACGAGAAGAGAGGGAGGAGGCGGGCGAGGTGAAAAAGGGGGGAGGGGAGGAGGGACGGAGGGATGAGCCCAGGCAGCGTGTGTGTGCATCCACGAGTGGGAGCGAGGGGCGACACCAAGAAGGGACTTTGGGCTCTGAGCGGGTGGATGGTTAGGAGACCACTGGAGGAGGGGGACTGAGGAGGGGGGCGGGCGACCAAGGGAGCCAAGAGGTAGACGGAGGAAGGGGAGGAAGTATCTCACGAGATAGGACGTTGACAAGAGGAGGAAAGGGCGAGGGGTGGGCAGCAGAGAGGGGAGGGGGTGAGGACGAAGGGGACGGTGTCACCGCAACGAGAACGGAACCTCCAACGAGATCGGTAGGGGTGGACACAGAAGGGGGGCTGTCGTCCGGGACATCCTCAATAGAGAGGAGAATAGGATCTGCACAGCGAGCGAGAAAAGGCGCACTGTGGAAGCTCACAGCTTGGGCTACAGTCAGAGCAGGAGGGATCAGAAGGGGAGAGGGAGGGAAGCCAAGGTTGGAGACAGGCAGCGGCATGGGAGATGTCAAGATGGGAGGGAGGGGAGAGATAGACGGCGAACCGCCGCGGCGGTGCGAGGGGGGTAAAGGAGGCTGGGGAGGGGGTGGAGGTGTGGGCAGAGAGGGGTGAGGTGGGACAAGAGGTGAGGCAGAGGGATAAGTACCAGAGGATGAGGAGTGGAGACAGACACGTGCGGAGATGCTCTGGTGGAGGGGGAAACGAATGAGTATCAAATGCATGCATAACATTAGGATTACATTACACAACCAAATAAAATTCACTCTTACTTAAGCTTATCTCCAGCAAAAAAAGAGTACAAAATGAGATATGAAACTAAAACAAAGGAATATGAAACATAATTTTGAAAGTCAAATTAACAATGATGTGGATGCCACATGTATGGTCCATGAAATGAAATGAAACATTGATTGTACTATTTTGCACTGAACGTTTTGTACAACACATGAAAAATTTATTGCAGCCTCTCCTCCATGGAAAATAATGGTAAACAAAAGAGGATAATCATTAAACATCCTTTATTCCAATGCAAATTATGAATAAACTACAATTGATGGTGAAATCTATATGCAATTGAGGAATTATGTTTCATTCCATAGAACATAAAACAATATATCATTATCTAGAAACTCATATCTTTTGATGTTCCTATAGATTTTGCATCAATTTTTCATCCAGATTGATTTTCTAAAACTTTCATTATTCATGAATATAGATTGAAAAACGATTTAAAAAATTAATTCATATTTTTTACGTATATCTAGCATAGTAGAACCAGATTTTTATTTTAATAATGAATGAAGTAAAACCGTGATAAGTTCTCTTACATATGGTGGCTTCAAGCTTGATGTGAGCCTCCACGAGGCACAAAATAGTTCCATGGATAATATTTCTACGAGAATCCATCTCTATCATAATGATTAACTTCAGCAGAAAATTGGTTTAAGAGACTTTTTAAATCGTTCAAGATGACCTATCTACAGTAGACACCTTTCACAAACGTTTTAGCATGTACAATATTAAAAAAAAGGAGTTTCAAATTGTAAGTGGATAATTATTTCTTTGAAAAGAACTACTTTGTTTAGTTAGTTCATCATGCACGTCCAAAGAGTATCTTAAATGATCTAGTGTAAGAAAGAACATAGTCATTCAAATACATCCTCAAAAAGTATCTTGTGAAACTAATCAAAGAACGGGGATTCTTCCTAGATCAAACACATAAAATTAATATATAGAAAATCTCTTCAAAAAATCATATTCTTCTACATTTTTAAGATACCTTACATGGATTTCTACATCCTTGAAGGTCTCATGGAAGAAATATCTTTCATGATTACAACTTTCTATGAACACTTGGAACTTCTTACATTGTTATGAATGTGTTAAACATTGACAAAAACATGAATGACAACCATGTGCACCAAGGACAACATGAACAACCATCCCCTCCATACACAACCACGATCTACAATGATGGCTATGTTCATTGTCTTACGAATCCTGAAGACCATGGTTATTTCTCATGATTACTTGAAAATCAATATAACAACACATAATCTTTTGAATCTGGCTATGAAATCACATGCGATTTATGATAACTAAGGCTTACCTTCTAACTTCACAATGTCTAAAGACCCATAGTATGTGATGCTTGAATGAGTTGTAATTATCAATTTAAAATAATAGTTGAAAACAAGCCTTTCTTATATGAATGAATTTGATAATACTATGTGCATTGCTTTTAGTATCAAAGATGTGCTTCTATTTAACTTTGAACCTTAGAATGACGATGCGTTTTAGTGAGAAGCTTTAATGGGTGGAAATATTAGTTCAGTTTCAATCACATTGATAATGAAAGCACAATACTTAGGGGCTCCGACACAGATGATGCCATAAAAGTGTTTACAACAAGCTAGTGAAAAAACAAGTACTGTGTAACTTAAAAAAGTGAACTATGGAACATCACTTTTCTCATGAAAAAGGTTAGAATTATTGAAATTACATCAGATGATCTCGTATAACCTTCAATGAAGTCATCATAAAATGTTCAGTAAGGTAAAAAAGTAAATTGTAGTTGTTAAGTGTTCATACTACAGCATCCTACAAATCCTTCCAAGTACAATATAATTGAATGCATGAATAATAAACACATTTATGTTTTCCTTTAACTTGAGAAACCCATAATGTCATTTGACATGAAAAAGGTCTACAAAAGAATCTAATAACATCTTTTCCACCAAGCAAGAGGTTGTTACTACAAAAACGTTGTACTAAATTCATATTCTATCCATATCATAAATACTAGATTATGTCAATTTTTAGTTCAAGGATGGAACATTTCTTGAGTTCATTCTTGATATTCTTGTAAAACACTTAACAATTGCGTCAAAGTTATGTTTGATACATTTAATGCTTCAAAATGTGCATTTAAGAAATATTGACTTCATCCATGACTACATCTAGTAACAAATTTATTTTTATCTTGAAAATCATAATCTTACGTGCATGGATGAAAGAAAGAAAGAGGTTAAAGTGAAACACTATTGAAATCTAAAATTATTCTTCACCATTCCTTATAATCATTACTTTATGTGTCACATCTCTTCAAACATTTGTTATGCCTCATGACTTAACCGTGTCATTTTGTGTTCATTTTTTCCTCAAGTAAGCATGGAAAGTTTAAAACATATTCACCAAAGTCTGATTTTTCATCATACCGGACATTTGGAGGTTCCTTAACCTTACAAGTGGAAATAGTTTTCATTGCGTTTATCGTGCACCATGTGTAGACACCAAAAATCATATGCAAATAGGCTTTAAGTATTTGGGCCACCTTCCTTCACTCTCGGTGTTAAGTTACTAAAGATTATTGCACATAGTAACACAACGCAAAAACATTGACAAACGTTTCTTCAAATGTATTGATTGTTGAAAATTCTTTTTTACTTCTTAACAACACTAAAAGTTTACCAGAAAAGAGCCTTCACAATGTGAATCTTGTTGAATGTTCACCGTACTTTCAGGACGTTACTTCACACTTGTTGCTTGAATCAGGTGTTTAAAACCAATCACATGCCTCAATTTTTCTTTCACTATGAAACTGATTTTTAATAAAATACGACATTTTTTTGACTTTAAGTTGTTAATATTGAACTTTCCGTATTTCTCAAATTGTCTTATGATATGGACGTCATAACTATGAAAAACCTTCATGCCAATTGAGTTAATGCTTGAAAACGGAAAAAAGCACAATGTGAGAACAATTTCTTGCATTAAGAACAAGGTGATGACCATTGAAAAAAATGAATCACAAATTTCCATTCCCATGATTTTGACATTCCTCAGAAAATGCAAAGGAAAAGATTAAACACACCTTGTGATGACCAAGAGAAACCAACGAACAATTTGGTGCTGCAAGATGGCTATCACATGGCTAACAGTGTTCTAGCAACGAACGAAGAGGAAAGGATTGTTGGAATGTTTTAGCCTAGAGTGATAAACTCATAGCATGCTCTCATGGAACAAGGTGGCCTTGTCGTTGTCCAGGATCCCTTTGCCCAGCAAGCAAACTTTGTACTCAAATGTGGGAAAGCAGATGTCTTTGATTGAACTTATTATTGAAAAGAATATCAAGTACAAGTATGGTACAGAGAGACAACGGCAAAACACAACTCAACTCAATGCTTTGACACAACGTGCCCCATCTAAGGACGTAGCGCCTTACTCAGCCGTCAAGGGTGTTGTTGCAAGGGTGTCAGCACAATCACCAAAATTTGAGGTGAAATGGCCTCCAAGTTATCAAGGCAGCCTCCTCTCCACGTTGGCCGCACTTTGAGACGTAATGGTTTGTCAGAGACTTTCTGACCCTCTTAACCAAGCTAAAACAGTGTTACTACGCGTATAGGGCAAATAGAGGGGACCTGCGGCAGAACACACAGCTTCTAGATCCACCAAACTAGGTTGGGGCACTACCAAACACATTGGGTTGAAAAAGGGAGACTCCAACATAGTCAGATTGTTAAGACCAAATTAGCTATGTAAAACAAAGCTCAAGTTAGACAATAACTCTTGGTTCTCACGCCTAAACATAACTCCTCACCCACAGATGGGCAATGTGAAGTAAGAAAGCTGGGCAACTTCAGTCTTGCACGTAGTCTGGCCAGCGAGCGAGCAAGTCAAGTCTGTAGGAAGTCAGGGGCGTCCACTTGCCTTTGCGGGCACACTGCTGCCAGGTTTACTGGGGTCTTGAGATGAAAGCTATTACAAAGTCTTGGTCAGAGGCGTTGTCTGGCAAAGATGGACTCCTGGTCGATTTGCTTGAGTTGCTTGGTGAGTTACAACTAAAGGTAATTGACTAACTAAGTCAAGTCTGCTTTCATATAAGGATTCGCGCAAGATGACTAGCTGCCCTCTACTTGAAGGAAACGTCCTCCAAGGTCGTAACTTCCTCCTCAAGGAACCTTCCGCAAGTAGGGCACGCACATTCCTCCTCAATGAAGCTTCCTAAATGTTGGCAACTTGGCCAAGGTCTCAGCAACTGTCGTAGGACGATCCCAACTATAGGCTCAGCATGTAGTTGCTTACTCATGCATGTAGTAGCTGATGCAGCTGCTAAGTCATGCATAAACCACCTAATGCAAAGTGGTCCCTACTCTGGAGCTCTTCTTACATGTGCTGATGTTACCGGTCCCAGCAATCCAGTCACCTGTAGCCCCACCCGGAGTTGTTTGGGTCAAGTACTCAATAATGCTTACTTGCACTATACTACTACTAACGAAGATGAGCCAGCATGCATGCACATCCCTACTGTGCATGTAGATTGAAAGATCCAATCTCCTTTCCCCCCTTGGACTAGGATTCCAGAATAAAACCATGCCAGTATAATGGGAATTCCTGGTCAAGTTGCACCCAATAATGTACGCACAAAAATCCATAACTTCACGCACTAACCTTCGATTGTCGATCCGATTGCGCCATGTCAAAGTTGTCACTCAGCACAATTTTTTCTCATTCTAACAAATATAATATTCACCACAACCGTTACGGAATTGATGATAAACTCCTCATTTCCCTCTTGCCTATTCTGAAGATCGTTACTTCTTCTCATGACACTAAACATGATTAAATGCACTACTTTGGAAGCTTACATGAACACGGACTTGTACAAAGTAAACTTTAAATCATGAGAAACTCAGCACCCATCAGCTCTCTAATTGAACACAGAAATGGAAGATCTTTACGACATGTGCACGTGAGAAGTTATAATCACAACAAGTAATATTTCAACTTTGAGTGAGCCCTTCATACCAAAAGCAAAAGTTAAGCCTTATGTTCCGAAAAACTCCCAATGAGCACAAATCTGGTTGTGGTTTATGTGTTTGTTGTTGTCCTTAACTATGATGTGCCATACTTCACTCCTTCACATTGAAATCTTCCTTTTTCCTTGTAGTGATCTAAACAGATTTGTTTGACCTAATGGAAATGCAATGAAAACTAGGAGACTTGCAAATCAAAGTTGACAAATCACACAAATGCTCCCATGCCAAATGCGCACATTGTACCTTTCAAGTTGATGAATTCTACATGGCATTTACATTGGATACATTCAAAATCTTTGCACAATTATAGACAGCATCACATGCATGCTTTCAAAACACAAAGAATAATTTTGGAACATAGTGTTATTAGATGCTTATCAAAATTGAGTAATTTTTAAACATTTTATTGAAGATCATCATTGTTCATGTCTTCACTTATGAGGAACCCCATTTCTAGTGAAAATGTAGTCTCAAGCATGTCTTCCAAGAATAAATTGCCATGGTATGAAGATTAGAAAAACGTTCAAAAAATTTCATTGGAGTTGCATCCATCATGTTACCTACTATGCTTGATTTTTTTAGTTACTTGCATGGTGATATGAAGGGCATTATGTTTAGTCTAGTATGAAAAAAAATCATTTACATGAACACCATCCTTGTTGGAATAAATGCAATTTCTTAATGGAATCAACGCTTATGCGAGACTTCTTCCAAATCCAATTACATTATTCATCACAATAAAAGTGTGTATGACATGTAATATCCTATGTGAACCACTAAAAAATGTGTCAATGATGGTTTGTACGATCAAATAGTTTCACATGGGGTAAGGGAAATCAAGTTGCAATCATGCTATGGATAAAGTCAAAGTTATATAAGGGTAGAAAAAGGATACTATCACTAATTATTGAATGAGATTCAAGTTTCTATGAAACATTGTATGGTCCCCAAGGAAGATCCCTATACTACACCAAGTTTAAACAGTAGGAAATCCACCAATAACTGATTACTCAATTTTTCAACTTTCTTAATCACTATGTTAACCAACATCATATTATGATATCCAAACATTTTGCATAATTTCTGAATATGTTTACCAAGAATTTGTCCTTGGGACAGCACACCTATGTTGACAATACCCAAGTTGAAAAAGTGTATTAGTCTAACATACCTTCCTCTAATCCATTAACTATGGATGTAGCTGTAGTTACAAGAAGTAATAATGAAGGAAAAAAGGAATCTTTTAGTTTTTTGAAAAACATTGCAAGCCACCAATAACAACTCAAAGAGAAAAAACATTTATGACAAAAGCGTTAGCCTGGCTATTTCAATTGAAAAAAGGGTACAGAAGTGACTTTCATGATATACTTGGCAACATTTTCCTTAACACCTATCAAGTTAACCACCATTTCACAGAAGTGCTTCTCCCTCATCAAGGATTTTGAAAATGTTATTCATACCAAAAAGGTGAGAGGTACATCCATGAGGAAATATTGATCACATGATAGACATTAGGCTTAGCAATACGCTAAAGGTGAAATCAATCTAGAATGTGAGGAATAGTGGGCTCATCTTGTCATCTATGTAACAATATGTTGCATATCTAGCTTTTCTAAAAAAGAGTTATCGTTTTGTTGATTTCCATGGAGTTTCACCATGAAATGACATATTGAAGACAATCTCGAGCCTCCTATGTAGGCCAAGAATGTTTTGTGAAATAGATTTTTGCAACATGAGGAAGACACAAGGATTTTTTGTAATAATCACCAAACATTGCATGCCACCAACATCCCTTTAAGTGGCTAGAAAATTACCCTAAAGACTAACAAGAGCATGGCCAATGTACATGGAAACAAGGGAAGGAGTAGTGGTGCTTATAGAATAAATGGCAAAAATGTTTTCAACATGTGACTTGTCGACTAAGTTGTCTCTGACATGGGGTAGATTGAATCCTTCCAGGTTTGTACATGTCATAATCAGTTCATTTGATACGTGAATTTGGGTCATTTCTATGAAGGTATCTTAAATGTTAGTAAAACATTAAGCACATTGTAAACTATTTACATGATAATTGTGCTTTGGGAATTGCATTGTTAAGTTTGGCAAACAGAAACTAATGACATTCATGATGAAATATAGAATACACATCCATATGTGTCCAAAATGTTTGTATGGGCTTGTTTGTAAACGTGATTTTTACTCTCAAATGTTATGATTGCAAAAGAGCATAATCTTGAAGTAACCCCATGATGTTTTTATAAAAATACCAGGGAACTCATCCTCCCCTGATAGAAACCCTCGATAGTATTGAAGTTGTTTAACATGTGCATGCATTTATTACAATGTTTTTTGTAAACTAGTGTATCATTGACACTCCTGTAGTCTTTGAACATAGACATAAGATATGCAAACCATTTACAGCTTACCAACACAACCTAAATTTTGCGAGAGGAGGAGTGAGCATGGAATTTGATTTCTCTTCCCACAACAGGGTACAATGTATGAGAAAAGTGTAGCAAGATGGTTTATTCATTTCATGTATTGAGAAAAACACATGTTCACTAATGTATCTCTACTCATCGACCACTTATCAATCTTGATCAAAGATTGAGGATAACAATTGAAGATCTAGAAGGACCAAACATAGGCACCTATCAGTGATGGATGATATGTGATAGATAATCATTGTTGAAAGGTGAAAAGAGTCAAATATGGAATGGAAACCACGTAGTCAAGGACACCTCATAAAGAAAACGAATGAATTCGGATAGTTTTCAGTGTACCTGTACCATACAAATCAATTGTTTTACACTGATGTATCATAAACATTAATCCTTTCATTTTTGTTGAACACAGAGATTGGAGAGACTAACCTCCTACACATTATTAATTCCATGTACGCTTCTGGGGGGCAAGGTTTATCCGATGTCCAAGCTCCACCCTTAAATAGTTTGTGTGCATTAGCAAAATGTATCTCGTCAATGTATTGATTTTGCATGATGAAGAAAAAGACACCTCCAATATTTTCAAACTCCATGGCATTAATACACATGAAAAAATGTTTACCATGTAGTCAACATTCTCACTCCCTCACATTTATGACCGAATCCATTAAGGGTGTGTATAAAAGCTTCCTTTATGGTGACCATGCATTTTTCACTAATGTTTTCTACATTATTGTATCCTCCTTTATGTCTAATTTGTACACACACCATATGAAATCACCCCATACGCTTTGTTTATTGGGGGGGGGGTTGGTGGGGGTTTGGTCTCCGGCTAGACATCATTTAAAAGGTTTGAGTGTAGAAGTGAATTCTATGTGGTCAATGCAACTAGTTTATGTGGTTAAAGAAAGAAAAGACTAATGTATTGGGTGATTATGGCTTGAACAAACTAGAAGACTGTCAATGTACAGTCATCAAGGCCCATGATTTATTGCACAAAATTTTGAAATAGGGAAATTCAATGATGTTCACATAGTAACCCTCCCTAGAGTCGTATTGCATAAGTCATACAAAATGAGAAGTGTGTTGTACCAAATCCGATAATGTACAATGGTGAAGTTTTCCAAATGATTTGATTAGAGGGTCTTGAAAAATCCCTGACGAGATATTGGAACATGTTTGGCAATGCTACTATGAAGTTGAGAAAGAGCCCGGGAAAGAAAAAACATGAAAACCCAAACCTTTTACATGGGACTTCCAAAGGGTTCTGGTTTATTCATGGTAGTTTTGAAATGTTAGGTACCTTAATGCATTGAATTTAAAACACGTGATGTTTGAATAAACATATATGCATTATATTGTAAAGTGTAAGTGGAGTTTTCAAACACCTCGACATGGATTTTATAATGTGTGTTCGATTTTCATGGCAATGATTCCCCAAAGTTTTGTTTATTGAATCATTCAAATACATTTTCATTTCTCAAAATAGACGCTATAGATGAAGTAGTGATGTAGTTTCCACAAAGGTATTGTTAAACTTCTAAAGGCATGCAGTTAGCATGTAAAGTACAAAATCGGTGTTCTGTTTGGGGTTGATTAACCATAAATGGGTAAAGTTTTGTATCTCATGAATGAATTTGAAGGTGCTATCACAGAAATTAATTGAGAAGAATGTCCAGATCAAGATGTTGATTACCAAATAGACCTCAAGCGGCGCAATATGCTCAAGGTCAAGTGCTCCTAAAATGGGACATTCAATTGACAGCTCATCTACCATCCTCATCACTTTATGCTGCACTTGTACGTTTCACATAAAAAAGACACTATGATGTTGATATGTGTGAATTGTGGAGCATTAAATGACAACGAGGAAGAATTTCTACCCTAATTTGTTTGTTTAAAACCTTTTCACGAACTACATGCACCCAAGAATTCCACAATCTAAAACTTTGGTGTGCCTACAATGAGATTTACATTAGCAATGAATCATTATGCATCATAGAGAATACCTTTTTGTTCATGTTGTTTTACTTTTGAACACGATTCGCACATGAATAATGTTTTTGTTCTGCATAATGACAATGTTTTGGCTGAAAATCACACCATAAAGGAACATGATAAAAATAATCGAGAATCCCTTAAGCTTTTGACAAGAGATAAATATTTTTGAAACCATCAAAGTTCAACCATTTCTATTGTGTTTCTTTTACACATCATGGACACCGAATGGATTAGCATGACCATAAAGAAATACAAGGTGCTCTTTTGTTTGCTAAAATTCACTTCTGTTTGGGATTTACATGTTTGCTTCTTGACTAATAATGTTTTACTACGGATTTTTCATGACAATATACATGTCACATTTGTGTCATATCTCATGAATAAACGTTTTGAGTGAAGTTCATTCAACAAAAAACACAAAGCATTAAACTCTTTCAAAATTTCTTTTACCTTGAAGAAAATGTTACCTTGGGTAGATTGAATGGTGGAATGTTTCATAGCCACCAATTCATAAGACTGAGGAATGCGCTAAATTTGCCTCCAAGACAAAAGACAGAAAAATTAGTTGTTTACACTTTTGTACAAACTAAGCGAACCAAAACTCATATGAGTATTGCACATCAAGGAAATTGTTTTCTTATTGCACTCATTCTAGACGTGGTTATGCTATGTGGAGTATTGATGATGAATCATTGGCACATATCACTTTGCACTCAAGTATCATTTGTTTGAACCAAACTCAAACCATTCATAGATTTGATGGATGGACTTGTCTAGTCAAGTTTTGACAATGTGATCTTGTATCAACCTAGCTAAAATAATCTAGTAAATGCTCAAAGTGAATGTTCAAAGTTGATGGCTTCTATCAACGTGCTAATTTTCAAATAATGCTTGTTTCATGCACACTTGTGTTCTTTACGTTTCACAAAGGAATACAAAGAATTTGATGGGTAGGAAATTTGGTTCCATGATCCATATGTGTGACAAATATTTGCTCACCATGTCATTACACAACAAAAAAAGTATAGAGTGAACTATATTTAGGGAAAGACATGCCTCTAGTTAAGGTGGATATATTCGCTAAGATATAATGTTTAAAAGTCTAAGTACTAACGATACGGTCATATGTAGACCAATGTGACTCCATCATGTGAATCATGCAACAAATTCAACAAGAAAAGTGGTGGTTAAACACTACCATCCAGACGAATGAAACGAGTCCTTATTGAAAAGAGTCATGTGTTGACATAAAAATGGAATTTATGACAGAAGTAACCTTGAGTTGAGAGGGATCTGAAATAATCATGGTTGTGGAGAAAACATTTTGTATAATCTGCCACTTGTCTTTTGAGAAATCAATAACATGCCATGGAACTCACATCCACCTATTTATAAAGATCTATACTCAAACCTTCAAGTACAATATGCAAAAAAATCAAATCCGGGAAACAGTTTTAGAATCTTATTCCTAAAGAACTGTTCTTGTGGTAGAAACACAAGTTGCAAAGCTTTCATTCAATTAGATGAATTCCAACGCAACAAGGAGATTTTTTCACATTTTTTTCTCAACGATTCTTTGAGTTATGATTAGGTTTGGAAACCTACAGCAATGTTCAAAATATTTTTATGAACAAAGGGGTCTTCTTTACGACATTGTAGGAAAGATGACATACCCTCACAAACACACAAGCGAGGGTGAAAAAATTAATAGATTGAAACCGTACTGAGGAGGTATTCAGCACTATCAATCATATCCTACTTCATTAAGAGAAACCCAAGATTTTGGGATAGGTATTTGTAAAACAAAAAATCTAGTGTTTGAACCGGTTTTGTATAGAGTGAATGCAAACTTTGGTCTACACAAAATGTTGCATGATAGAAAGCATTGTAATCCATGTGGCACGTTTAGAGAGCGACCTCTTACAACACTTAGACCCTAGCAAAGTATTTCTTGACAAGGATGTCACTCCACATTGAATCTGAATGGAAAAAGATACATACTATATATTCGTTGGATTCAATGGAAATCATCACTCTCGGAAAAAGACCAAATATATGGCCAAATGGCATGGGCACCACGCCATGCACAAAGATGGGGCTTAAAAATGTCAAACATGTAATGATTAGGAATGAAACATGTAATCATTATGTTTTTACTAACGTGATGGGATGTCACATCCAAAATTTGGGGAAGTGTTAAGTCACTATGATTTACGAGTACACAACAATTTTATAACCTTTATGGCCCATTGCACGTTGCACGTTAGATTTTTACCCTAATCTACCAAGGGCATTTTCATCACCTGTCTCCACCATGCGCATTTTGTACTTTATTTTTTAAAAATTTAAACAACCTTCCATATGTGGACGAAAGTGTCATTAAATCAATAAGCATTCTTATGCAATTTGAATGACTTATGTACATACACGAGTCCCAGAACCACGAGCGACCTACTTCTTGCTTTGTCACTCCTGGCGTACTTTGCGACTTAGTGGCGATGGTGTCTTATCCACGCTGGAGGGCAAATCTCGTTCATACCCTGAAACTCTCACGCAATCTCCCAAAGTCACTAGAACCTTCTCATAGTAATACTCTTTGCTTTGAGATTACGGGCGATGATCTCTCAAGAGACTTTGATAGATCTTGCAAACCTTGAATTAAACGTCAAAGGCCCTTGTCGAACCAACAAGGGACTTCTCGAATCTGGGAGTCGGGACACATTGTCGCATCATGCGAACCGCTGAGTAACGAAATGACCCAACATTTTTCTCACTCTTGCCGTTTGTATATATGCTATGGAATTCTGAAACTTGGATCAACAAAGTATACTTTTCACTTCTAAAAAATACCTAATTGACCCCAATCTTGTGAAAAGAAACAATCTCCATTTCCAATAGTGAACCACTCCACTTTTTCTAGCATAAAACTTCGTATCAGAGCGCATGGGTTAAGGCGGAGTAAAGATTGATTTCCATAGCAACTCAAGATTTGCACGTGCCTTCCAGTGCATCTCAACCAAAAGAAGTTCACAGACCTTGCGTTGAAGTCTGCATGCGGAGAAAGCACATTCGGCAAGAGGCAAAGATAAGTGACAAAGGCACTGGCGATGGCGGAAGAAACCGCGTAAAGGACATTCAGCCTCATCAAAGGGGATGAGTGGATGATAGAAGACACTTTGACTAGCATGATTAATCCAGAATTGAGCATGCTTGACATGCAAATCGCACCTGCACCACTGATTAATACAACTCTATCAACGACACGAGACAAGATCACGGAGGTGACTAGTTGGCTCGCGCAGATGGAAGCGTTTGAACGACATCTTGTCAAAAAACTACAAGACTATGTTCCCAAGATCCGTGACTCACAAGCGCAAGAAGCGGTATTGACCGATAGACTCCACATCATCAAATCCTTAATTCATGTAGGAATCTCTATGTTGTTCGATCGAGCAAATCACAAGGGACCGACGGCTTGGATCTTCTTCACAAATTTGGATGTATACTTCACCATTGATGGGGTTCACTCAGAGGAACAAAAGTTGAACCTTATAACCTCGCTTTTCTAGGGCACGACTTTAAGTTGGTGAAGTAATCTCATGGCCATCAAATGGCAGCAGGTAGTCGTAGGCATTCATCCAACAGTTGCCACATTGTCGACACCCTGCGTACTATCACACGAGCAGGTTCACTTGACCTGGAAATGATCAATGACACCCCCATCCAAGTGGCACAAGCTCACCGAGGCACTCGTTGCTTGCTTTGGGGAGCTGAACGAGAAACAAATATTTTCTTGCGCCTACAACGAGTGAAGCAGTTGTTTAGGGTGGCAGAATACACACTATGTTTCAAGGAGATTATTATCGGCAACAACCTTGTGGAGGATGAACTTTGTGGAAACAAAAATAATGGCCTCAAATGCGATATTTGCAAAGCAATCACGATTCACAAAATGAGCAACAAATTGTCGCAAATTGTCGTAGCCGCTAAAGGCATCAACCGCGCCAATTTCTATTCAAAGTTCAACGAATCCTAGAGCTAACATCTGAGGCATCAAATTTAGGAGAATAACAAGCATTGGTCCCTGACCTTAGAAAATTTGACCTTAAGAGAAGTTCACGCTGTTGAACAAAAAGGAGGTCAACAGACTTGCTATAGCTGTGAGAGGATTAGACACATCGTGAGGAATTGCCCCTCAAAAAACGAGATGGGGGAGAGGTTGCAAAAAAAGAAAAAAGGAGGGAAGAGTTCGAGAAACAATAGAAGGCAGGAGTAGATCGCTAAAATGATGCCCCTACCAAAAAACCTTTGTCGAATGATTGCCCACTCAAATGGCTACAATTGCATAATATGAGTGAACCTGAGATCCACAAATTCAACAAGGGGTATGAGGACGACCAGCTTGCAATACTTCTTAAACTGCGACCGAGGGGTTTCAAAATTTGAAAACCTTATTGACAATACTTGATGGAGGTGCATCTTTTAGTTTTGTACATGATCAACTATTGAAAGACCCGAGTTTGAAGTACAGATTTGGAGCTTTCAAAGCAAAAATCCTCAATGGATGACTTTACATCTCCCGACTAAATCACCTATTATGACTTCAAATCGAGTATGTGCAGGACATAATTGTCTGGAGATCTTGCCCAATGAGCGACTACAACGTGATTCTTAGGCAAGAATTCTTTTACAAGAAAAAACCCACAAGTCAATTAGAGCAGCGATGCTATCTACATCAAAGAAGATGGGCAGCGAATATTCCTACCACTCGTGTCACAGCCAAAATCTAGTCTACAAGGCGTAAATGACACAAAAATTATAGCAATGCACGCACGCAAGCCACAACCAAAAGCTACGCAAATCTTGATTGACGGCGCAAAAAGATACATGAGGAGGGGAGCCTTGGCATGGTTGGTCCACGCCAATTCAAGTAGCACGAGCAACGAATCGGTTGTCATAGTTGACGCATCAGCCACATGAGCCTCATGAGCCTCATTGACATCCAAGTTTGCGAATTTACTAGTGGAGTTCTCTCCAGTGATAAAAAAGTTCAAAGGGATTTTTCCCAACGAGCTACCAAGCAAACTCCCTTCCAAGCATGACATCGACCACCACATTGAGCTCAAACTTGGCAGCAGACCGACTGCCAAGGGAACCTACAAGATGAGTGACCAAAAACCTATGAAGCTCAAACGACAAATAGACGACTTACTCGTTCATGGGTTTTATCGATTGTCCTTTTCTCCGTACGCCAGACCAGTACTGTTTGTGAGAAAGAAAAATGGCAAAATGCGGATGTGCTTGGACTATTGGGCATTGAACTATATCACCATGAAGAACCGCTACCCCCTACCTTAGGTGGACGAGCTCTTCAACCAACTTCGTGAAGGAAGAATTAAGCAAAATCGATGTACGGAACGGCTACCACCAAATTTGCATCGTTAACAAGGATGTTGCAAAAGCTTTCTTTCAAATATGGTACGAGCACTTTGAGGTCACGACTATATTGTTTAGACTTACAAATGCCCCCACAATGTTCATGGCAGCAATGAACATCATTTTGAAGCCTCAAATTGATGATTTTATAGTTTTATACTTTGACGACATCCTCGTGTATAGCCAAACATTAAAGGATCATTAAAGACATCTTCAGCAATTTCTCACGATTGTTTGACGTAGGATGTTCTATAGGAAACTCTCAAAATGTGACATCATTCAACGATTAATCGAGTTTATTGGTCACATCATTGGTAGAGGAAGGCTATACATGGATCTAAAAAAGACATCGGCGTTGGTGGAGTGGCCATCCCCAACAAAAGTACGTCATGTACAAGTGTTTTTGGGATTTTTCAACTATTATCAAAGGTTTGTTAAGGATTATGCTTGACTCTCAGCGCCTCTCTCCAATTCACCCACAAAAACTACGACTAGAATTAGGTAGATAAAGATTATGAAGCTTTTGCGTTTTTAAGTAAAGCTCTGACCTTGGTGCCAACCCTTTGATTAGTAGATCCATCGGCCCAATTCATTTTGGCCAGTAATGCCTCCAATTGAGCAATTGGGGTTGTCCTCGTGAAAAAAGAACAAAGGAGGAAAACAACCCATCGTGTACACGTCGTGGAAGCTTCACAGAGGAGAGCTAAGCCATGCCATCCAAGAGAAGGAAATGCGCGTGGGTATTCACGCCGTCAAAACATGGCATTGCTATTTGGTGTGCCGTAAATGTGTGACTCAAATGGATTTCCCAGGCCCTCAAGTACCTAAAAACAGAACAAAACCTCAGTCAAAGACAAACTCAATGGATGAAGTTCCTTGAATCTAACTACGACTACGAGATGGAGTATCGGCCGAAGAAGACAAATCTAGTGGATACACTAAGCCGCTGGCTTGATCTCACAGAAGTCAACACACTATAGATTCAAGTAGATCCATACGTGGCAAAGCTATGCGCACGTGGCCAAGAGGACCACAAAGCTTATGAAACAAGAAAGTTCCACTTTGTAAGCTCCTAATAGCATGGAAAGCTAAGAAATCAAGTCGTCGTTCCCAAAGTCAAGGAGCTACATCGCATGCATCTTAAGGAATCCCATAACTCCAGCAAAGGAGGTTACTTTGGAGCTGACAAGACATTGAAAAAACTCACCAAGTACCATTGGTGGGACAAGATGGGGGTTGTCGCAAACTTCTACAAAAGCTGCAAATCATGCCAGAGACACAAGAGTCGATGCACCAAACCCCTTCGTTTGCTACAACCACTACCGATACCAGAGAAACTATGGAGTGACATCACCATGGACTTTGTGACTTGTCTGC
The DNA here is from genome assembly GCA_023375785.1 of Penium margaritaceum. Taxonomy (NCBI): domain Eukaryota; kingdom Viridiplantae; phylum Streptophyta; class Zygnematophyceae; order Desmidiales; family Peniaceae; genus Penium; species Penium margaritaceum. The sequence goes on from SZWC01022789.1 coordinate 39,908, forward strand.
TTGTCACATCGGAGGGGTTCAACACTATGTTTGACGTTATTGACAGGCTCCAAAAGATGGCGCACTTCATCTCGACCACTAAGGAAGTAACCGCAAAAGGGGTAGCATGATTATTCCTTGACCAAATCATCCAGCTGCATGGAGTACCATGCTTAATCACGAGTGATTGTGATGTGCGGTTCACCAGCCAGGTTTGGCAAGATTTGATGCTGCGGTATGGCAATTGACTCCAACTTTAAATGTTGTTCCATCCACAAATTAATGGAAAACTAAGGATACCAACCAAATGCTCAAAGAAGTCTTGTGAACCCTATGCAAACCTCATGACATTGATTAGGCAGTCAAGCTGCCGATTGCAAAATTTATATACAATTCAACTTTATTTGCCACGAAAGGGAAAACTTTCTTTGAGGTGGTTTGCGGAGCAAAGCTAACCACCTCGATCAATCTACATACCAAGAGTAGCATCCACGCCGTCGACACTCATCGACGAGAATTGTCCACCATCTAGGAAGAAACTCGTCAAACCCTAGCAAAAATGGGAGCAGCCACAAAACGACAAGCCGATAAACATCGACAACGGAAGGAGTTTAAGATCGGTGACAAAGTTCTCCTCAATTCCGTGGTATTCAAACTTTGCGGATCGAGGAACCTAAAGCTTAAACCCCGGTGGTCGGGGATTTTTAACATTTTGGAGATATGCACTCCGGTCGTCGCAAAACTCTGAACACTACACAATATGCAGATTCACCGGGTCTTCCACAATAACAAACTTCAACACCATGTCGATCCGATGAAATATTTCCCTGGACACGTGGCACCTGCCCTTCCCATGATTGCAAACAATGACCACGAGTACGAGGTTAAGGAAATCCTCGATCACTATCGGCGAGGAGGCAAAGACCAAGACCAAGTGGAAGAAATATGACGCGACACACAACAGCTACATGCCTTACACCCAACTTTCAGATGTCGACGGCTACCGAGCCCGACTCGAGCCGTATGAGAGGAATGCACCGGGACGTCGCGACTAGAGGGGCGGGAAGTGTTATGCCGATGGGCATACACGAGTCCTAAAACCACGAGCGACCTATGTTTTGCTTCGTTGATCCTGGCCTACTTTGCGACTTAGTTGGAACAGTGTTTTTTTCTTGCACTCAAGGGGAGCTCTCCTAAATATCCCGGAACTCTTGCGTGACGACGAACTCCTTCCAATCATTTCCCAAACTCAACGGAACCTACTTGCGGTATCTATCGATACTTCGAGACCACGGGCGACGATCTCTTGGGCGACTTCTAAAGATCTCGCAAACCTCGAATTAAGCCTCAAAGCCCCTCGTTGAATCGATGAGAGACTTCTCAAATCAGTGAATTAGGACACGACGTCTTGTCACGCGAACCGTCGAATAACCACTCGACCAAGCCCCATTTTCTCGCTCTCGCCATTTGTATGTGTTGTCGAGTTTTGACACTTGGATCAACGAAGTATACTTTTCACTTCTGAAAAATACCCAAATGACCCTAATCTTGTAAAACGTGATAAACCCCATTTCCAACTGTGAACTACTTTACTTCCGCTAGCGTAACAATTTTAAAGCCACGTCTTCATATTATGGAATTTCGTGACTACTTGGCATACTTTCTTAAAATGACCACTCATGACGCAACATTGTATGCGTCCATTGACGATCCAAAACGCAACACATGCCCCTGTCCATTTCGTGTTAGTATACATGTGAGTCCGATGTATTTGACAGTTACTTCTAATTATTCAACACTTACTTCTAATTACATCTAACTATCCAACTGTCATAATGTTGCAAATTGTCTCTTACTCCGCACCTCATCCTTGTGAACGACATATGTTTCGTTCTGTGTAACAGTTTGTTAACTTTTTGCCTTGAAGTTGATGGGAGCATTGTAGAGTTTCAGATTCATTATTTGAGTTTTCTGTCTAAAGATGTGTTCTGTGTTCTGTTTGTGCCATATGCGATTCGAAGCCGCGCCGGGTGAAACGAAAGTGAGGTTTTGCTTACGCTGCCCTGCAAACGTGGAGGCATCACGAATTGCTGCCGGAGTGGAACACCTCTTCACTTCTGCCCGCTTATGTTTTGCGGTGCAGGTTTGCTGTAGCGC
>SZWC01022790.1:20926-39489 GCA_023375785.1 Penium margaritaceum
AGAAACACAGTGGTCAGAAACACAGTGGTCAGAAACACAGTGGTCATAAACACACAGGTCAGAAACATCGTGGTCAGAAACACTGTGGTCTGACACACAGTGGTCTGAAACACACTGGTCAGAAACAGAGTGGTCAGAAACACAGTGGTCAGAAACTCAGGGGTCATAAACACAGCGGTCAAACAGAGAGCGGTCAGAACCAAAGCTGTCAGAAACACACTGGTCAGAGGCACACTTGTCAGAAACACAGTGGTCAAAAACACACTAGTCAGAAATACACAAGTCAGAAACACAGTGGCCACTAATACACTGGTCAGAAACACACTGGTCAGAAACACAGTGGTCAGAAACACTGTGGTCAGAAACACGGTAGTCAGAAACACGGTGGTCAGAAACACAGTGGTCACAAACACAGTGCTCAGCAACACACTGGTCACAAACACAGTGGTCAGAAACACAGTGGCAAGAAATACAGTGGACAGAAGCACACTGGTCAGAAACACAATGTCAGAAATACTGTGGTCAGAAACACAGTGGTCAGAAACAGTTGTCAGAAACACCGTTCTCAAAGTCACAGTGGTCAGAAACACAGAGGTCAGAAACATAGTGGTGAGAAACACATTGGTAAAAAACACAGCAGTCAGAAACACACTGGTCAGAAACACACTGGCTAAAAACATAGTGGTCAGAAACACAGTGGTCGGAAACGCACTGGTCATAAACATTCTTGTCAGAAACACAAAGGCCAGAAATGCAGTGGTCAGAAACACACTGGTCAGAAACACAATAGTCAGAAACACACTGGTCAGAAAAAAAGTGGGCAGAAACACACTAGGCAGGAACATAATGGTCAGACACACAGTGGTCAGAAACACAGTGGTCATAAACACAGTGGTCTTGAACACACTGGTCAGAAACACAGTGGTCAGAAACACAGTGGTCAGAAACATATTGGTCAGAAACACAGTGTTCAGAAACACACCGGTCAGAAACACAGTGGTCAGAAACACATTGGCCAGAAACACAGTGGTCGGAAACACAGTGGTAACTCACTGGTCAGAAATACACTGGTCAGAAATACAGTGGTCAGAAACACAGTGGTCAGAAACACAGTGGTCAGAAACACAGTGGTCAGAAACACAGTGGTCAGAAACACAGTGGTCAGAAACACAGTGGTCAGAAACACAGTTGTCATACACACTCTGGTCAGAAACAATGGTCAGAAACAAACTGGTCACAAACAGAGTGGTTAGAAACACAGTGGTCAGAAACACACTGGTCCGACACACACAAGTCAGAAACACAGTAGTCATACTTACAGTGGTCAGACTTACAATCGTCATAAGCACACTGGTCACAAACACAGTCGTCAGAAACACAGTGGTCAAAAACACAGTGGTCAGAAGCACATTGGTAAAAAACACAGTGGCGAGGAACACAATGGTCAGAAACACACTGGTTAGAAACACAGTGGTCAGATACACAGTGGTCAGAAAGACAGTGGTCAGACACACACTTGTCAGAAACACACTGGTCACAAATACAGTTGTCAGATATACAGTGGTGAGAAACACAGTGGTCAGAAACACAGTGGTCAGAAACACACTTGTCAGAAACACAGTGGTCATAAACACAGTGGTCAGCAACACACTGGTCAGAAACACAGTGGTCACAAAAACACTGGTCAGAACCACACTGTTCTGAAAAACACTAGTCAGATCACAGCAGTCAGAAACACTGTGGTCAGAAACACAGTGGTCAGAAACACGGTGTTCATAAACACAGTGGTCAGAAACACAGAGGTGAGAAACACCCTGGTCAGAAACTCACTGGTCGGACACAAATTGGTCAGAAACACAGTGGTCAGACACACAGTGGTCAGAAACACACTGGTCAGAAACACAGTGGTCAGAAAAACAGTGGTCAGAAACACAGTGGTCTAAAAAACAGTTGTCAGAAACACCGTTGTCAGAGTCACAGAGGTCAGAAACACAGAGGTCAGAAACACACTGGTCAGAAACTTAGTGATCAGAAACACTCTTGTCAGAAAGAGATCGGTCAGAAACACAGTGGTCAGAAACACACTGGCCATAAACACTTGTCAGAAAGACACTGGTCAGGAACACACGGGTCAGAAACACAGTGGTCGGAAACACAGTGGTCAGAAACACTGTGGTGAGAAACAAACTGTTCAGAAACACACTGGTCAGAAACACAGTAGTCAGAACCACAGTGGTCAGAAACACAGTCGTCAGCAACACATTGGTCAGAAACACAGCGGTCAGAAACACAGAGGTGAAAAGCACATTGGTCAGATACACACTGGTCAGAAACACAGTGCTCAGAAACACAGTAGTCAGAAACACAGCGGTGAGAAAGGCATCAGTCAGAAACACAGTGGTCAGCAACACAGCGGTCACAAACACAGAGGTCAGAAACACACTGGTCAGAAACACGCTGATCAAACACAGTGGTCAGAAACACAGTGGTCAGAAAGACAGTGGTCAGACACACACTGGTGAGAAACAAAGTGGTCAGAACCATAGTGGTCAGAAACACACGTGTTAGAAACACAGTGGTCGGAAACACAGTGGTCAGGAAGACATTGGTCAGACACACACTGGTGAGAAACAAAGTGGTCAGAACCATAGTGGTCAGAAACACACGTGTTAGAAACACAGTGGTCGGAAACACAGTGGTCAGGAAGACATTGGTCAGACACACACTGGTGAGAAACAAAGTGGTCAGAACCATAGTGGTCAGAAACACACGTGTTAGAAACACAGTGGTCGGAAACACAGTGGTCAGGAAGACATTGGTCAGACACACACTGGTGAGAAACAAAGTGGTCAGAACCATAGTGGTCAGAAACACACGTGTTAGAAACACAGTGGTCGGAAACACAGTGGTCAGGAAGACATTGGTCAGACACACACTGGTGAGAAACAAAGTGGTCAGAACCATAGTGGTCAGAAACACACGTGTTAGAAACACAGTGGTCGGAAACACAGTGGTCAGGAAGACATTGGTCAGACACACACTGGTGAGAAACAAAGTGGTCAGAACCATAGTGGTCAGAAACACACGTGTTAGAAACACAGTGGTCGGAAACACAGTGGTCAGCAACACACTGGTCAGAAACTCAATGGTCAGACACAAAATGGTCAGAAGCACAGTGGTCAGACACACAGTAGTCAGAAACACACAGGTCAGAAACACAGTGGTCAGAAACACAGTGGTCAGAAACACAGTGGTATGAAACGCACTGGTCAGGAACACGCTGGTCAGTAACACACTGGCATAAACATAGTGGTCAGAAACACAGTGGTCCGAAACACACTGGTTAGAAACACGGTGGTCAGAACCACAGTGGTCAGAAACACAGTGGTCAGAGATACTGTGGTCAGAAACACAGTGGTCAGAACCACAATGGTCCGAAGCACAGTGGTCAGAAACACAGTCGTCAGCAACACAGTGGTCAGAAATACAGTGGTCAGAAACACAGTCGTCAGCAACACAGTGGTCAGAAATACAGTGGTCAGAAACACAGTGGTCAGAAACACAGTGGTTACAAACACCGTGGTGAGAAACACACTGGTCAGACACACACTGGTGAGAAACAAAGTGGTCAGAACCATAGTGGTCAGAAACAAAGTGGTCAGAAACACAGTGGTCAGAAACACAGCGGTCAGAAACACAGAGGTCAGAAGCACACTGGTTAGAAACACACTGGTCAGAAAAACAGTGGTCAGAAACACAGTAGTCAGAAACACAGTGGTGAGAAACACACTGGTCAGAAACACACTGGTCAGAAACACAGTGGTCAGAAACACAGTGGTGAGAAACACACTGGTCAGAAACACACTGGTCAGAAACACAGTGGTCAGAACCACAATGGTCAGAAGCACAGTGGTCAGAAACACAGTGGTCAGAAACACAGCAGTCAGAAACACAGAGGTCAGAAAGACACTGGTCAGAAACACGCTGTTCAGAAACACACTGGTCAGAAACACAGTGGTCAGAAACACAGTGGTCAGAAACACAATGGTCAGCACCACAGTGGTCAGAAGCACAGTGGTCAGAAACACAGTGGTCAGAAACACAGTGGTCAGCACCACAGTGGTCAGAAGCACATTGGTCAGAAACAAAGTGGTCAGAAACACTGGCGTCAGAAACAGTGGTCAGAAACACACAGGTCAGAAACAGAGTGGTCAGAAGCACAGTGGTCGGAAACACACTGGTCGGACACACACTGGCAAGAAACACAGTGGTCATGAACACAGTGGTCAGAAACACAGTGGTAAGAAATACACTGGTCATAAACACACTGGTCAGAAACTCAGTGGTCAACAACACAGTTGGTAAAAAACATTGCGGTCAGAAACACACTGGTCAGAAACACACTGGTCAGAAACACACTGGTCAGAAACACACTGGTTAGAAACACAGAGGTCAGATAAACAGAAGTCAGAAACACAGTGGTCAGAAACACACTTGTCAGAAACACACTCGTCATGAACACAGTGGTCAGAAATACAGTGGTCAGAAACACAGTGGTCAGAAACACAGTGGTCAGAAACACACTGGTCAAAAACAAACTGGTCATAAACACAGTGGTGAGAAACACACTGGTCATAAACAAAGTGGTCAGCAACACACTGGTCAGAAACATAGTTCTCAGAAACACACTGGTCAGAACTACGCTGTTCTGAAACACACTAGTCAGAAACACAGTGGTCAGAAACACAGTGGTCAGAAACACACTGGTCAGAAACATAGTTCTCAGAAACACACTGGTCAGAACTACGCTGTTCTGAAACACACTAGTCAGAAACACAGTGGTCAGAAACACAGTGGTCAGAAAGAGAGTGGTCTGAAACACCGTGGTCTGAAACACAGTGGTCAGGAACACAGAGGTCAACACACCCTGTTCAGAAACACACTGGTCAGATATACAGTGTTCAGAAACACTGTGGTCAGACAAACAATGGTCAGAAACACTGTGGTCAGAAACACAATGGTCAGAAACACAGTGGTCGGAAAAACAGTTGTGAGAAACACAGTTGTCAGAGTCACATTGTTCAGAAACACAGTGGTCAGAAACACACTCGTCAGAAACACAGTGATCAGAAACACACTGGTCAGAAACAAAGGGATCAGAAACACACTGGTCAGAAACACAGTGGTCACAAACAAAGCAGTCAGAAATAAACTGGTCAGAAACACACCGGTCGGAAACACAGTAGTCAAAAACACACTGGTCAGAAACACACTAGTCAGAAACAGTGGCCAGAAGTACACTGGTCATAAACACACTGGTCAGAAGGACAGTGGTCAGAAACACAATGGTCAGAAACAAGGTGGTCAAAAACACGGTGGTCAGAAACACAGTGGTCAGGAACACAGTGGTCAGCAGCACACTGGACAAAAACAGAGTGGTCAGAAACACAGTTCTCAAAAACACAGTCGACAGAAACACATTGGACAGAAACACTCAGGTCAGAAACACAGTGGTCAGAAACACAGTGGTCAGAAACACACTGGTCAGAAACACGGTGGTCAGAACTACAGTGGTCAGAAACACATTAGTCAGAAACACAGCGGTCAGAAACACAGTTGTCAGAAACACACTAGTCAGAAACACACTGGTCAGAAACACATTGGTCAGAAACTGAGTGGTCAGAAACAAATTGGTCAGAAACACACTAGTCAGAAACACACTGGTCAGAAACACACTGGTGAGAAACACAGTGGTCAGAAACACAGTGGTGAGAAATACAGTGGTAAGAAACATAGTCGTAATAAGCACACCAGTCAAAAACACAGTGGTCAGAAAAACACTAATCGGAAACACACTGGTCAGAAACACAGTGGTCAGAAGCACAGCGGTCAGAAACAGAGTGGTCAGAAATACACTGGTCACATACACACTAGTCAGACACACATTTGTCAGAAACACAGTGGTCAGAAACACACTAGTCAGAAACACACTGGTCAGAAACACACTGGTGAGAAACACAGTGGTCAGAAACACAGTGGTGAGAAATACAGTGGTAAGAAACATAGTCGTAATAAGCACACCAGTCAAAAACACAGTGGTCAGAAAAACACTAATCGGAAACACACTGGTCAGAAACACAGTGGTCAGAAGCACAGCGGTCAGAAACAGAGTGGTCAGAAATACACTGGTCACATACACACTAGTCAGACACACATTTGTCAGAAACACAGTGGTCAGAAACACACTAGTCAGAAACACACTGGTCAGAAACACACTGGTGAGAAACACAGTGGTCAGAAACACAGTGGTGAGAAATACAGTGGTAAGAAACATAGTCGTAATAAGCACACCAGTCAAAAACACAGTGGTCAGAAAAACACTAATCGGAAACACACTGGTCAGAAACACAGTGGTCAGAAGCACAGCGGTCAGAAACAGAGTGGTCAGAAATACACTGGTCACATACACACTAGTCAGACACACATTTGTCAGAAACACAGTGGTCAGAAACACACTAGTCAGAAACACACTGGTCAGAAACACACTGGTGAGAAACACAGTGGTCAGAAACACAGTGGTGAGAAATACAGTGGTAAGAAACATAGTCGTAATAAGCACACCAGTCAAAAACACAGTGGTCAGAAAAACACTAATCGGAAACACACTGGTCAGAAACACAGTGGTCAGAAGCACAGCGGTCAGAAACAGAGTGGTCAGAAATACACTGGTCACATACACACTAGTCAGAAACACATTTGTCAGAAACACAGTGGTCAGAAACACACAGGCCAGAAACACAGTGGTCAGAAACAAAGTGGTCAGAAACACACTGGTCAATCACACCATAGTCAGAAACACAGTGGTCAGAAACACACTGGTCAGAAGCACAGTGGTCAGAAACACAGTGTTCATAAACACCCTGGTCAGTAACATAGTGGTAAGAAACACAGTGGTCAGAAACACACTGGTAAAAAACACACTTGTCAGAAAGACACTGGTCAGAAACACAGTGGTCAGAAACATACTGGTCAGAAACACAGTTGTCTGAGACGCACTGGTCAGGAACACGCTGGTCAGAAACACACTGGTCACAAACACAGTGGTCATAAACACAGTGGTCCGAAACACACTGGTTAGAAACACGGTTGTCAGAACCACAGCGGTCAGAAACACTGTGGTCAGAAATACTGTGGTCAGAAACACAGTGGTCAGAAACACACTGGTCAGAAACACTCTAGTCAGAAACTCACTGGTCAGAAACACATTGGTCAGAAGCTCGGTGGTCAGAAACACATTGGTCAGAAACGCACTAGTCAGAAACAAAGTGGTCAGAAACACAGTGATCAGAAACACTGTGGTCATAAACACACTGGTCAGAAACATAGTGGATAGAAGCACAGTGGTCATTAAACACACTGGTTAGAAACACACTGGTCAGAAACACATTGGTCAGAAACACCTTTGTCAGAAAGACACTGGTTAGAGACATAGTGGTCTGAAACATAGTGCTCGGAAACACACTGGTCAGAAACACAGTGGTCATAAACACACTAGTCAGAAACACACTGGTCAGAAACACACTAGACAGACACAGAGCGGTTAGAAACACATTGGTCAGAAACGCACTGGTCAGAAACACACTGGTCAGAAACACAGTCGTCAGAAAACACTGGTCAGAAACACACTGGTAAGAAACACAGTGGTCAGAACTACAGTGGTCAGACACACAATAGTCAGAAACACACTGGTCAGAAACAAACTGGTCAGAAACATGGTGGTCAGAAACACAGTGGTCAGAAAGACGCTGGTCACAAACACACTGATCAGAAGCATACCGGTCAGAAACACAATGGTCAGAAACACAGTGGTCAGAAACACAGTGGTCACAAACACAGTGGTCAGAAACATGGTGCTCGGAAAAACAGTGGTCAGAAACACTGTGGTCAGAAACACATTCGTCAGAAACACAATGGTGAGAAACACAGTACTCAGAAGCACAGTGGTCATAAACAGAGTGGTCAGAGACACACTGGTCAGAAACACGGTCGTCAGAAACACATTGGTCAGAAACACACTCGTCATAAACACACTGGTCAGAGACACAGTGGTCACAAACACAGTGGTCAGAAACACAGTGGTCAGAAACACATTGGTCAGAAACACACTGGTGAGAAACACAGTGGTCAGAAACCCAGTGGTCAGAAACACATTGGTCAGAAACACACTGTTCAGAAACACAGTGGTCAGAAACAAAGTGGTCTCAGACACAGTAGTTGTAAACACATTGGTCAGAAACATAGTGGTCAGAAACACAGTGGTCAGAAACACAGTGGTCATAAACACAGTGGTCAGAAACACAGTGGTCAGAAAAACACTAATAAAAAACACAGTGGTCGGAAACACACTGGTCAGAAACACAGTGGTCAGAACCACATTGGTAAAAAACACAGTGGTCAGAAACACACTGGTCAGAAACACACTGGTTAGAAACACAGAGTTCAGATACACAGTGGTCAAAAACACAGTGGTCAGAAACACACTTATCAGAAACACGCTGGTCAGAAACAGATTGGTCAGAAATACAGTGGTCAGAAACACACTGAACCAACACACACTGGTCAGAAACACAGTTGTTGTAAACACAGTGGTCAGAAACACAGTGGTCAGAAACATAGTGGTCAGAAACACACTAGTCAGAAACACAATCGTCATAAACACAGTGGTGACAAACACACGAGTCATACATAGTGGTCATCAACACACAGGTCAGAAACACAGTGGTCAGAAACACACTGGTCAGAAACGCAGTGATCAGGAACACACTGGTCAGAAACACAGGGGTCTTAAACACAGTGGTCAGAAACATGGTGGTCAGAAACAAAGCAGTCAGAAACACACTGGTCAGAAACACACTGGTCAGAAACACAGTGGTCAGAATTCCACTGGTCAGAAACACAGTGGCCAGAATATCACTGGTCAGAAACACACTGGTTAGAAACACAGTGGTCAGAAACACAGTGGTCAGAAACACGGTGGTCAGAAAACCGGTGTTCAGAAACACAGTGGTCAGAAACACAGTGGTCAGCAACACAATGGTAAAAAACACTGTGGTCAGAAACACAGTGGTCAGAAACACAGTGGTCAGAAACACAGTGTTCAGAAACACGGTGGTCAGAAACACAGTGGTCACAAACAAATTGGTCAGAAACACAGTGGTCAGAAACTCAATTGGCAGAAACACAGTGGTTAGAAACACAGTGGTCAGAAACACAGTGGTCAAAAACACAGTGGTAACAAACACACTGGTCAAAAACACAGTGGTCAGAAACACAGTTATCAGAAACACACTGGTCAGAAGTACACTGTTCAGAAGCATAGTGGTCAGAAACATGGTGGTCAGAAACGGAGTGGTCAGAAGAACAGCAGTCAGAAATACAGTGGTCAGAAACATACTGGTCAGAAACACACTGGTCAGAAACACAGTGTTCAGAAACACACTGGTCAGAAACACCGTGGTCAGAAACACAGTGTTCAGGAACACACTGGTCTGAAACACAGTGGTCAGAAACACGGTGCTCATAAACACACTGGTCAGAAAGAAAGTGGTCAGAAACAAAGTGGTCAGGAAGACACTGGTCAAAAACACACTTGTAAGAATGACTCTGGTTGGAAACACAGTGGTCAGAAACACAGTGGTCAGAAAAAAACAGTGGTCTGAAACGCACTGGTCAGAAACACACTGGTCAGAAACACAGTGGTCAGAAACACAGTGGTCGCAAAAACACTGGTCAGAAACACAGCGGTCAGAAACACAATAGCCAGAAACACAGTGGTCAGAAACACATTTGTCTGAACTCAGTGGTCAGAAACACATTGGTCAGATACACACTAGTCAGAAACACAGTGGTCGGAAACACAGTGGTCAGAAACACAGTGGTCAGAATCAAAGTGGTATGAAAGAAAAGTGGTCAGAAACACATTGGTCAGAAACACACTGGTCAGAAACACACTGCTCAGAAACACAGTGGTCATAAACACTCTGGTCAGAAACACAGTGGTCAGACACGCACTGGTCAGAAACACGTTGGTAAAAAACGCAGTGGTCAGAAACACAGTGGTCAGAAGCACACTGGTCAGAAAACACACTAGTCAGAAACACACTGGTCAGAAACACAGTGGTCAGAAACACACTAGTCAGAAACACACTGGTTAGAAACACAGTGGTCAGAAACACAGTGGTCAGAAACACACTAGTCAGAAACTCAGTGGTCAGAAGCAAACTTTCAGAAACACAGTGGTCAGAAACACACTGGTCAGAAACACAGTGGGGAGAAACATATTGGTCAGAAACAGAGTGGTTAGAAACACACAAGTCACAAACACAGTGGTCAGAAACACAGTGGTCCAAAACACAGTGGTCAGAAACACCCTGGAAACAATCACACTGGTCAGAAACACAGTGGTCAGAAACACAGTGGTCAAAAACACAGTGGTCAGAAACACACTGGTCAGAAACATACTGGTCAGAAACACAGTGGTGAGTAACACAGTGGTCAGAAACACAACGCACAGAAACACGGTGGTCAGAAACACAGTGGTCAGAAACACAGTGGTCAGGAACACACTGGTCAGAAACACACTGGTCAGAAACACATTGGTCAGAAACACAGTGGTGAGAAACACAGTGGTCAGAAACATTGTGGCCAGAAACACAGTGCTAAGAATCATGGTGGTCAGAACCACACTAGTCAGAAACCCAGCTGTCAGAAACACAGTGGTCAGAAACACAGTGGTCAAAAACACAGTGGTCAGAAACACAGTGGTAAAAAACACAGTGGTCAGAAACAGAGTGGTCAGAAACCCAGTGGTCATTAACACAGTGGTCAGAAACATAGTGTTCAGAACGCAGTGGTCATAAACACAGTGGTCAAAAACACACTGGTCAGAAACACACTGGTCTGAAACACATTGGTAAAAAACACAGTGGTCAGAAACACACAGGTCAGAAACACACTGGTTAAAAACATAGTGGTCAGAAACACAATGGTCGGAAACACACTGGTCATAAAAATACTGGTCAGAAACACAGTGGGCAGAAATGCAGTGGTCAGAAACACAGTGGTCAGAAACACAATAGTCAGAAACACACTGGTCAGAAACAAAGTGGTCAGAAACACACTAGTCGGAAACATAATGGTCAGACACACAGTGGTCAGAAACACAGTGGTCAGAAACACAGTGGTCAGAAACACAGTGTACAGAAACACACTGGTCAGAAACACATTGGTCAGAAACACAGTGGTCGGAAACACAGTGGTGACTCACTGGTCAGAAACACACTGGTCAGAAATACAGTGGTCAGAACTACAATGGTCAGAAACACAGTGGTCAGAAACACAGTGGTTAGAAACACAATGGTCAGAAACACAGAGGTCAGAGACACACTGGTCAGAAAAACACTGGTCAGAAACACAGTGGTCAAAATCTCAGTGGTCAGAAACAGAGTATTCAGAAACACTCTGGTCAGAAACACACTGGTGTGAAATACAGTGTTCGGAAAAACAGTGGTCAGAAACACAGTGGTCAGAATCACAGTGGTCAGAAACGCAGTGGTCATAAACACTCTGGTCAGAAACAATGGTCAGAAACAAACTGGTCAGAAACAGAGTGGTCAGAAACACACCGGTCAGAAACACACTGGTCCGACACACACAAGTCAGAAACACAGTGGTCATTCTTACAGTGGTCAGACTTGCAGTGGTCATAACCACACTGGTCACAAACACAGTGGTCAGAAACACAGTGGTCAAAAACACAGTGGTCAGAAACACATTGGTGAAAAACGCAGTGGCCAGAAACACACTGGTCAGAAACACACTGGTTAGAAACACAGTGGTCAGATACACAGTGGTCAGAAAGACAGTGGTCAGACACACAGTTGTCAGAAACACACTGGTCAGAAATACAGTGGTCAGAAATACAGTGGTCAGAAACACAGTGGTCAGAAACACATTGGTCAGCAACACACTGGTCAGGAACACAGTGGTCACAAAAACACTGGTCAGAACCACACTGTTCTGAAACACACTAGTCAGAAACACAGCAGTCAGAAACACTGTGGTCAGAAACAGAGTGGTCAGAAACACAGTGGTCAGAAACACAGTGGTCAGAGACATAGTGGTCAGAAACATAGAGGTCAGAAACACCCTGGTCAGAAACTCACTGGTCGGACACAAATGGGACAGAAACACAGTGGTCAGACACACAGTGGTCAGAAACACACTGGTCAGAAATACAGTGGTCAGAAATACAGTGGTCAGAAACACAGTGGTCAGAAACACATTGGTCAGCAACACACTGGTCAGGAACACAGTGGTCACAAAAACACTGGTCAGAACCACACTGTTCTGAAACACACTAGTCAGAAAAACAGCAGTCAGAAACACTGTGGTCAGAAACAGAGTGGTCAGAAACACAGTGGTCAGAAACACAGTGGTCAGAAACATAGTGGTCAGAAACATAGAGGTCAGAAACACCCTGGTCAGAAACTCACTGGTCGGACACAAATGGGACAGAAACACAGTGGTCAGACACACAGTGGTCAGAAACACACTGGACAGAAACACAGTGGTCAGAAACACAGTGGTCAGAAACACAGTGGTCAGAAACACTCTTGTCAGAAACACATCGATCAGAAACACATTGGTCAAAAACACACTGGTCAGAAACACCATGGAAAGAAACGCACTATTCAGAAACACGGTGGTCAGACACACAGTGGTCAGAAACACACTGGTAAGAAACACAGTGGTCAGAAACACACTGCTCAGAAACACACTGCTCAGAAACACAGCGGACAGAAACGCACTTGTCAGAAACACCCTGGTGAGAAATGTACTGGTCTGGAACAAAGTGGTGGGAAACACACTGGTCAGAAACACAGAGGTTAGAAACACATTGGTCAGAAACACTGTGGTCATAAACGCAGTGGTCAGAAACACAATGGTCAGAAACACAATGGTTGAAAACACACTGGTCAGAAACACAGTGGTCAGAAGCACAGTGGTCTGAAACACACTGGACAGAAACACAGTGGTCAGAAACACAGTGGTAAGAAACACACTAGTCAGGAACACACTAGTCAGAAACACACTTGTCAGAAACACTGTGGTCAGAAACTCACTGGTCAGAAACACAGTGGTCAGAAACACTGTGGTCAGAAACACTCTGCTAAAAAACACTGTGGTCACAAACACACTGGTGAGAAACACAGCGGTCAGAAACACGGTGGTCAGAAACACAGTGGTCAGAAACACATTGGTGACAAACACACTGGTCAGAAACACAGTGGTCAGAAATACACTGGTCAGAAACACACTCGTAAGAACCACAGTGGTCAGAAGCACAGTGGTAAGACACACAGTGGTCAAAAACAGACTCCTCAGAAACACACTGATCAGAAACACGGTGGTCAAGAACACACTGGTCAGAAACACACTCGTCAGAAATACACTGGTCAGAAACACACGGCTCAGAAACACACTGGTCATAAACATACTGGTCAGGAACACTGTGGTGAGAAACACACTGGTCAGAAACACAGTAGCCAGAAACACATTCGTCAGAAACACAGTGGTCATAAACACATTGGTCAGAAACACAGTGGCCAGAAACACAATGGTTATAAACATACTGGTCAGAAACAAGGTGGTCAAAAACACAGAGGTCAGGATCACACTGGTCAGAAACACAATAGTCAGAAACACACTGGTCGGAAACGCTGTGGTCGGAAACACACTGGTCAGAAACACAGTGGTGAGAAACACACTGGTGAGAAAGCAGTGGTCAGAAACACAGTGGTCAGAAACATGGTGGTCAGAAACACACTGGTGACATACACACTGGTCAGAAACACATTGGTCAGAAACACACTGGTCAGAAACACAGTAGTAAGAAACAAACTGGTCAGAAACACACTAGTAAGAAAAACAGTGGTCGGAAACACAGTGGTCAGACACACAGGGGTCAGAAACACAGTGGTCAGAAACACACTGATCAGAAACACAGTGTTCAGAAACACATTGGTGAGAAACACACTGGTCAGAAACACACTGGTCAGAATTACACTGTTCAGAAACACACTGGTCTGAAACACAATGGTCAGAAACATAGCGGTCAGAATCACACTGATCAGAAACACACTTGTCAAAAACACAGCTGTGAGAAACACGGTGGTCAGAAACACACTGGTCACAAACACAGTGGTCAGAAACAAAGTGGTCAGAAACAGTGGTCAGAAACACAGTGGTCAGAAACACAGTGGTCAAAACACAGTGGTCAGAAAACCAGAGGTCAGTAAAACACTGTTCAGAAACACACGGCTCAGAAACACAGTGGTCAGAAATACACTGGTCACAGTCATAGTGGTCAGAAACGCACTTGTCAGAATCACAGTGGTCAGAAACACAGTGGTCAGAAACACACTGGTCAGAAACACAGTGGTCATAAACACAGTGGTGAGAAACACCCTGGTCATAACACAGTGTTCAGCAACACACTGGTCAGAAACACGGTGGTTAGAAACACAGTAGTCAGAAACACACTAGTCAGAACCACACTGTTCTGAAACACACTAGTTAGAAACACAGTGGTCAGAAACACAGTGGTCATAAACACACAGGTCAGAGACATCGTGGTCAGAAACACTGTGGTCTGACACACAGTGGTCTGAAACACACTGGTCAGAAACAGAGTGGTCAGAAACACAGTGGTCAGAAACTCAGGGGTCATAAACACAGCGGTCAGACAGAGAGCGGTCAGAACCAAAGCTGTCAGAAACACACTGGTCAGAGGCACACTGGTCAGAAACACAGTGGTCAGAGACACACTGGTCAGAAACACAGTGGTCAGAGACACACTGGTCAGAAACACAGTGGTCAGAGACACACTGGTCAGAAACACAGTGGTCAGAGACACACTGGTCAGAAACACAGTGGTCAGAGACACACTGGTCAGAAACACAGTGGTCAGAAACACAGTGGTCATAAACACACAGGTCAGAGACATCGTGGTCAGAAACACTGTGGTCTGACACACAGTGGTCTGAAACACACTGGTCAGAAACAGAGTGGTCAGAAACACAGTGGTCAGAAACTCAGGGGTCATAAACACAGCGGTCAGACAGAGAGCGGTCAGAACCAAAGCTGTCAGAAACACACTGGTCAGAGGCACACTGGTCAGAACCACAGTGGTCAAAAACACACTAGTCAAAAACACACAAGTCAGAAACATTGTGGCCACTAATACACTGGTCAGAAACACACTGGTCAGAAACACAGTGGTCAGAAACACTGTGGTCAGAAACACGGTGGTCAGAAACACAGTGGTCAGAAACACAGTGGTCACAAACACAGTGGTCAGCAACACACTGGTCACAAACACAGTGGTCAGAAACACAGTGGTAAGAAATACAGTGGACACAAACACACTGGTCAGAAACACAGTGGTCAGAAATACTGTGGTCAGAAACACAGTGGTCAGAAACAGTTGTCAGAAACACCGTTGTCAAAGTCACAGTGGTCAGAAACACAGAGGTCAGAAACATAGTGGTCAGAAACACTGTGGTCAGAAACGCAGTGGTAAGAAACACATTGGTAAAAAAACACAGCGGTCAGAAACACACTGGTCAGAAACACACTGGTTAAAAACATAGTGGTCTGAAACACAGTGGTCGGAAACGCACTAATCATAAACATTCTGGTCAGAAACACAAAGGTCAGAAATGCAGTGGTCAGAAACACACTGGTCAGAAACACAATAGTCAGAAACACACGGGTCAGAAAAAAAGTGGGCAGAAACACACTAGTCAGGAACATAATAGTCAGACACACAGTGGTCAGAAACACAGTGGTCATAAACACAGTGGTCTTGAACATACTGGTAAGAAACACAGTGGTCAGAAACACAGTGGTCAGAAACATATTGGTCAGAAACACAGTGTTCAGAAACACGCCGGTCAGAAACACAGTGGTCAGAAACACATTGGCCAGAAACACAGTGGTCGGAAACACAGTGGTAACTCACTGGTCAGAAACACACTGGTCAGAAATACAGTGGTCAGAACTACAGTGGTCTGAAAAACAGTGGTCAGAAACACACTGGTCAGAAACAGACTGGTAAGAAACACAGTGTTCAGAAATACAGTGGTCAGAAACACAATGGTCAGAAACACAGTTGTCATACACACTCTGGTCAGAAACAATGGTCAGAAACAAACTGGTCATAAACAGAGTGGTTAGAAACACAGTGGTCAGAAACACACTGGTCCGACACACACAAGTCAGAAACACAGAAGACATACTTACAGTGGTCAGACTTACAATCGTCATAAGCACACTGGTCACGAACAAAGTTGTCAGAAACATAGTGGTAAAAAACACAGTGGACAGAAACACATTGGTAAAAAACACAGTGGCGAGGAACACACTGGTCAGAAACACACTGGTTAGAAACACAGTGGTCAGATACACAGTGGTCAGAAAGACAGTGGTCAGACACACACTTGTCAGAAACACACTGGTCAGAAATACAGTGGTCAGAACCACAGTGGTCAGAAAGACAGTGGTCAGACACACACTTGTCAGAAACACAGTGGTCAGACACACAGTAGTCAGAAACACACTGGTCAGACACACACAGGTCAGAAACACAGTGGTCAGCAACACAGCGGTCACAAACACAAAGGTCAGAAACACACTGGTCAGACACACACAGGTCAGAAACACAGTGGTCAGCAACACAGCGGTCACAAACACAAAGGTCAGAAACACACTGGTCAGACACACACAGGTCAGAAACACAGTGGTCAGCAACACAGCGGTCACAAACACAAAGGTCAGAAACACACTGGTCAGACACACACAGGTCAGAAACACAGTGGTCAGCAACACAGCGGTCACAAACACAAAGGTCAGAAACACACTGGTCAGACACACACAGGTCAGAAACACAGTGGTCAGCAACACAGCGGTCACAAACACAAAGGTCAGAAACACACTGGTCAGACACACACAGGTCAGAAACACAGTGGTCAGCAACACAGCGGTCACAAACACAAAGGTCAGAAACACACTGGTCAGACACACACAGGTCAGAAACACAGTGGTCAGCAACACAGCGGTCACAAACACAAAGGTCAGAAACACACTGGTCAGACACACACAGGTCAGAAACACAGTGGTCAGCAACACAGCGGTCACAAACACAAAGGTCAGAAACACACTGGTCAGACACACACAGGTCAGAAACACAGTGGTCAGCAACACAGCGGTCACAAACACAAAGGTCAGAAACACACTGGTCAGACACACACAGGTCAGAAACACAGTGGTCAGCAACACAGCGGTCACAAACACAAAGGTCAGAAACACACTGGTCAGACACACACAGGTCAGAAACACAGTGGTCAGCAACACAGCGGTCACAAACACAAAGGTCAGAAACACACTGGTCAGACACACACAGGTCAGAAACACAGTGGTCAGCAACACAGCGGTCACAAACACAAAGGTCAGAAACACACTGGTCAGACACACACAGGTCAGAAACACAGTGGTCAGCAACACAGCGGTCACAAACACAAAGGTCAGAAACACACTGGTCAGACACACACAGGTCAGAAACACAGTGGTCAGCAACACAGCGGTCACAAACACAAAGGTCAGAAACACACTGGTCAGACACACACAGGTCAGAAACACAGTGGTCAGCAACACAGCGGTCACAAACACAAAGGTCAGAAACACACTGGTCAGACACACACAGGTCAGAAACACAGTGGTCAGCAACACAGCGGTCACAAACACAAAGGTCAGAAACACACTGGTCAGACACACACAGGTCAGAAACACAGTGGTCAGCAACACAGCGGTCACAAACACAAAGGTCAGAAACACACTGGTCAGACACACACAGGTCAGAAACACAGTGGTCAGCAACACAGCGGTCACAAACACAAAGGTCAGAAACACACTGGTCAGACACACACAGGTCAGAAACACAGTGGTCAGCAACACAGCGGTCACAAACACAAAGGTCAGAAACACACTGGTCAGACACACACAGGTCAGAAACACAGTGGTCAGCAACACAGCGGTCACAAACACAAAGGTCAGAAACACACTGGTCAGAAACTCAATGGTCAGACACAAAATGGTCAGAAGCACAGTGGTCAGACACACAGTAGTCAGAAACACACTGGTCAGAAACACAGTGGTCAGAAACACAGTTGTCAGAAACACAGTGGTATGAAACGCACTGGTCAGGAACACGCTGGTCAGAAACACACTGGTCAGAAAGACAGTGGTCAGAAACACAGAGGTCAGAAACACACTGGTCAGAAAGACAGTGATCAGAAACACACTGGTCAGAAACACATAGGTAAGAAACACAGTGGTCAGAAACACACTGGTCATAAACATGTCTCAGAAACACACTGGTCAGGAACACGCTGGTCAGAAACACAGTGGTCAGAAACACAGTGGTCAGAAACACAGTGGTCGGA
>SZWC01022791.1:24195-38561 GCA_023375785.1 Penium margaritaceum
CCCCCCCCTTCCTCTCCCACCCTCACCCACCCTGCACTCCAGAGCCTGCCCACCAGCGACAGCAACAGCAACGGATGTCGCAGCACACACCTGCGAGTAAGGCCACGTGGAGGTTGAGGCGAGTGCAGCTGAAGCTCCAGTTGCCCGCGTGCCCGTCCGTCGACTTGAAGCAGCAATGCGCAAAGTCTCCCCCACCACCCAACGGCTGGCCACCGTCGCCGCCGCCGCCACTGCCGCTCGCGCTGACGCTGACGCTGCCGGTGGAGCGTGAGGGGAGTAGGAGGAGGGCCGGGTGCACGTACCAGAGGCCGCAGCGCAGGTTGGGCAGCACGGGTAGGGACGGCCAAAGCGCCGAGATTTCGCGCACGAAGCGCGCGTCCGACCGGATGGACCGCAGCGCCGCGTACAGCGTCGAGTCCGACCGCTTGATCTGCCTCACCAGCGCGTAAACGCTGTTCGTGCTGCTGCTGCTGCTCCTGTTACTCCTGCTGCCCCTGCCGCTGCAGCTGCTACCGCCGGCGCTGCTGCTACTGGCGCGTCGGCCCCTGGTTTCGGTCAAGTGGACGGGGTCCAAGCTTTGGTGACCCATGACCGCACGCTTTGTGCACAACTGCCGCTGCCTTGGACGGGCTGCGCCAGTAGGTGCTCTTTTTGCTGCCGACGCTACTTCCACTGCTGACGTTGCTGCTGATGCTACTGCCACTCACGCCACCACCGCCTCGGACGCTACAGCCACAGCTGCCGCCAGGCCGCCGCCGCGGGAAAATCGCCAAAGTAGCCCCTACTTTGTGTGGATCTCACTCACTGTAACCTAACTTTTAAGTATGAAACTCTTGACCTGTTACGCCGAGCAGGACATAGGTAGTTCACCGAACGGAGCATAGATGGTGCACAGGTAGAATTTGAGGGAAAGAACACGATTCAAAATTTGGGACTCTTGATCAATTTCTGATTAGCTATAAGTGTACTTTAATAACAAGTGTCAAATGATCGAACATGTATATGCACGTGTCGAATTACGAATGAGGTGTCATCCGGGTCCTCGGGTTGATCGTCGAGCGACGCATCTAGAGTGGTGTCCTATATGGTCGGATTCGAGAATTTATGTTGAGAATTTGGGGGGGCTTCGGAAATCGACGGCGGAGATGCGCGATGCATCTTTAAAAATCGAGATACCCTACTGTTTTTTATTTTGACATTAAATAATTATTTCGGGACGAAGAATTCATTTATTTGGCTTTGCGCCCGATTTTTTTTTTTCCTAAAACGAATGGTTAAATTGACCCGGGGGCCTGGGTTTAGCATGTAGTCCAACGCGAGAACCCGCATTGCCGCATCCATCAGCGAGCGAGCCCGCATTTCGGCACCGACCAACGCGAGGGCCCGTCGGCAACTCTCGCTACTCGAGATTGCCGGTTGTCCTGCCGGTTGGGAACTCCTCGTCGTGATAAGCGCTCGGCCCGCTGCATGTGTCCGCAAATCGGTAGCAACAAAAACAAAAACAAAAACAAATGTGAATCAGAGATGCAAACCCACGAAATACATTACGTTTAACAATCAAAGCCATCTTTGCGAATGACTGCTGCACACCATATATTCAAACGGGTCTCGCCGACGGAGAACCCAAGGGCGTGTGACAATTGTGGACTTCGCCGGATCGCCATTCTGACAAGCAGGAGCCGCTCGAAGGGCCCTGTAGTCGCTGACACTAAACGGCAAGGCTACGCCGTTGGTGAGATCGGCCGTCGGGGCCGCTTGGTTGACGAAGGAGCGAAACGGGCTGCCTTATGGAACCGCTGTGTCAAACAGGGCCCTGAGGTCGAACTGCCCAAAACGAATACATTTTATTAATCCCTCCGGCCTCGCTCGAGCCTCGCGAGCCGGACGAAAACAAAAGTGCGGTCGGATGACGTGTTTGAGTGATGCGATCGCTCGAAATTCGGTGTCGGATGGGCTCCGACACCGGAAATCACCACGGGGAGAGGTGAAAATGACTGACCAAAGGGCAAAAAAAACGAAATCAAGACAACACACTGAAGTAATCTCGTCTAATTAAACTACACGAAATTAATTGATCCCAAAAACGAATCAAGACTACGGGTCGTAAATTATTTCGGAGGGCGAAATCATAAAGCAGTATGGTATGTCTCCATGCGTCGAAATGTCGTGACACTTCTGTCGATGATTATGGAAAGTGGTCGGAGTTGTCAAAAAGTTCCATAAGGTTCACCGGATGGCAAGGGCAATTGGCCGAATTGCCCTCGGCCGTCGGAGTGAAAATCGAGGTCTCGACGCACGGTGGGCTATTTGTGTAATGACAGAAATGCCCACTTGGAAAGATTGAAACTCTTGTGTGTCTGGTACGTTAACACTTTCCGCCATTTTACTCGCAACGTTGCGGTGCGCGATCAGATGTGGCCCAGTGGCGGCTGTAATATCCGTCAATAACATGATCGACGTCTCGGATGTTTTCGTATGGTTCCCAGTTATTATGCGCGGAGTCGTAGCCGTGCCACTTGACAGGATATTCTATTTTTCCATGTCGGCGATGGCCGGAGATGTCCTCAATGACCTACTATGTGTCCTCGTCCACTTGCACGTTGCAATTTGGGGAGGTACATCCCTGCCGGGAAAGTTCTCTCCGGGGTCTCTGTAGTGCTTGAGTCTGCTGATATGAAACACCGGATGAACGTGCATAGTGCCAAGGAGTTTGAGTTGTGCAACCACGAGGGTTTGCATGCGCTCGATCTCAAAGGGCCCAAACCATCGGGGTTTGAGCTTTGAGCAGTCAGCTCCACGCAGATTGATGTTGGTCGAGTTGAGAAGAACGTTATCACCGGCGGTGAAAATATCGTCGCTGCGATGTCGGTCAGCGTCTCGTTTCATCGCCGCTTGCGTCCTCGCAAGTGTCTGCCGTGCTTCATCCCAGATGGTGGAGAAGTCGTGACGTTGTACGTCAACCACAGGAATGTTACTCTGGCTGTGTAGTTTGGCTGGTGTGGCGAAAAGTTTGCCATACACTACTTCAAATGGACTTTTACCCATTGCGGTGGAGATCGCTGAATTATATGCAATTTTGGCGGTCGGGAGTTTCTGTGCCCAATCCGTCCCATGAGGTTTGCATAATGTTCAGAGAGTTGTTCGAGCCGTTGGTTGGTCCGCTCGGTTTGGGCGTCGGTTTGAGGATGAAACGCCATTAAAAGTTGGATCCGACTGTCATAGCGAGTCATCAGTTTGCGCCAGATACGGCTAGTGAACCGATTGTCTCGATCGCTTGCGATGGTTCTCGACAGGCTGATAGTCGCACGATGTCATTTAGAAACAATTGTGATGTTCCCTTGGTGGTGACGGTGGTCGTAGTCGGAAGAAAGTGATACATTTAGGAAAACCTGTCGACGACCACGAGGATTGCGTCATATCCCTTGGTTGTGACAAGTAGTCATGTGACGAAGTCCGTAAAGATGTTGTTTCATGGTTCCGTCAGAATGGGAAGCGGTTGCAGAAGTCCGGGTGGCCGTGTGCGACAGGATTTTTGTCGTTGACACGTCTCAGGTTTTATAGAAGTTGGCTACGTTGTATTGCATCTTCTCCCACCACTAGTGTTTCACCAGCTTCTTCAGCGTCTTGCCTTCTGCGTAATGTCCACGTGGACCAGTGTCGTGGCATTCTTTGAGCAGCATGCGGTGGAGTTCATCGTTTGGGGGAATGACCACCTGGCGAGTGAATCGTTACCGTGAATAAGGTGCGGCGTACCAGAACTTTGCCTTGTTGTATCCGCCATGCTGGTCGTAGTCTTGTGTCAACAACTACTCAAGATACGGGTCCCGTTGCAGGTGTAGCATTGGGGTCGGCTACCCAGATTCAGTTCCATGCGATGGTCGATGTCCTGTTGAGGTAGTGGAGTTTTCGGGAGTTTGTCGAGGAAGACGTCCGCAAACTCTTGGATGAGTGGTGCAAACTCTTCCATCATGAACTTTGTTGATGCCGATGAGGCCAATGAGGCCGATTAGGCCGATGAGTCTACTGCTGCCACTTCTGCTTCCTCCATTTGGCTTGAGATGTATGAGCCACGCATGAGCTCCTCGACATATGCGGTACTTGGTCACGTTGAGCATTATCGAATGTACGGGTTATAGCTTTTCGGCTACCGTGGCTTCCTTTGTTGCTTCCACCTCTGCTGCTTCCATTGTTGTCTTCTGCCCCATCCGCGGAAGTTGTCGCTTGGCGCCGTCAATTTCCACGTAGACATCGCTGCTGTTCTAGTCAACCTCCGAATTGTGTCGGTACAGGAAATCTCGTCCAAGAACAATTTTGTGGTCACTCATTGAAGAGGATCTCCATACCGTTACATCCTATAGAACTCCCACTTGTAGTTGCAATGGTTCTCAGAGTCTCCATATTTCAATCTCCCATCGACGTGTTTTCCTTCAACCACCCCTGGTTCCGTCTGTAAACCCAGCCTGCGAACTATATATTTGCTTACAAAACTGTGAGAAGCTCCTCTATGCAACAGTGCCGGTATTATTCTGCGACTCTTGCATCCTCAAGGTTGCACTCTTAGTAGTATCGCCGGTTGGTCGTCCTTATACCCCTCGTCAAACTTCGCGATCTCAGAAACCCTAGGTGGCATCATAGGTCGTTCAGATGGGCGATCCTTCAGCGCAAATAGCTCCTCACAGACAAGAGTCACGCCTTTCACTCTTGCCCGTTTCCCGACTCATTGTTTTGCAACTTCCCTCCATTTTTGGCATGTTTCTTGCTTCTGCAGTTGTGAGCGATGTGCTCAACATTTCTGCAGTTGCAGGAGGTACGCGTATCTCTCTGGTCGACGGTGTTCACTTCCATTGACGTCAAGGAGTCCCCCAACTGGATTTTTCCATTTCCACGATAGTTGTGCCTGGGAAATTACCAGGCGTAGGATTCCTGGATCCGAGCATTGTAGTCAGCATTGTCGATTCTTTCTGGAGCTGCGATCATCCACGATAAGTTGTTTTGAATGCCAAAAATGGCAATCACTCGTCGGATGTCTCATTTCAGGCCGTTGTTATAGTGAAAATAGAGCTTTTTAGGACATTCTGCGAGATCATCACTCGTGCACACAAGCACGAGTAATGATCTCGCAGAATGTCCATGTGTACTCTGCCATGTTAGAATGCTAATGGAGACGCTAGAGCTTGTACCGAGCGTCAGAATTCTCATTCAGCCGCTCAAATCGTGTGTGCATCGCGCTTGAGAACTCATTCCTGTTGGTTTGTGGCATCAGTGTGTCTTGCCACTATAGGTTAATCTACTCCAAGGGAGGGTGTCTGCGGTAGTGACATGAGACGGGCACCGTTGGCTGTTGATGAGGTCCAACTGTTCTCCTGCTGCCGTTGGATGGTCTTTCTATCAGACCACCAATTTAGTGTCATGCCACTCAAAAGTGCGGCCGCAAGATCAATCTTCTTTTGATCGTCGTTGACCCCAATAGTGGTGAAGTAAACCTCCAGACTCGTCAGCCACATCCAAACCATTTGTCCCTTTGATTTTGCAGGATTGAACGGTTTGGAGGGGAATCTTATGTTCGCTTGAGAGTTGGGTATTTCTTTCGACGAGGACCGCCTTTCGTGTACTTGCATTGCAAAGAGCCTCCATCGCGACGTTGAGTTGTTGCAGTAGATGGCTGTTGATTTGCTCAAGCATGGAGATACAGTTTGCTAGTTCCTTGTTGATTCGTGCATGTCTTCTGGTCCCACTTGTCGTTCCTACCGTCGTCGTCAAGGCTGTTGGTATGGATGGCTGGTTTATCGCCGCTGGATCCACGACCGGATTGGTCGTCAGAGCCATAGGGGTTGATCCACCTACTGCATAGCCTGCCATGCCACTGTTCACTGCCACTTCAAGGTTCGCGCGCAAAGGCATGTTCTGCTCCTCCATCGCCGAAGTTTTTGCAGAAGACCCGCTGCTGGTCGTCGGGTGTGCTTGCTTGCTTCACGTCGTAGTCGCGAAGTCTGCAAAGTCTTGATGTGCAAGACGCACTAATGGCTTGTGCGAGGTAGTTCACTGAAAGGGCAAAGTTGTCGGATTCCTTGCCAACACCGTTGCGTTCTGATACCAAGTGCTATGCCGAATAGAGCGTAGATGGTGAATGCGTAGAAGTTGCGAGGCAGAACATGATTAAAATTTGGTACACTTGAGCAATTTGGGACACTTGAGCAATGAGCATCAGTGGTAAGTGTACTTTGATAACAAGTGTCAAAATGATCAATCGTATATATACAAGTGTTGAGTTGTGAATGAGGTATATTCAGGGTTGTGGAGTCAATCTTCGATCGACACGGGTGGAGTCGCGTCGTGAGTGGTCGGACTTGAGAAGCTCCGCCGAGAAGTCGGGGGACTTTGAGGATTGACGACAGAGATGCAAGATATAAATTTTGATGCATTGAGAAGTGGACCGAAAGGTCGTGACACTTTTGTCGATAATTCTCGGAAGTGGTCGGAGTTGTCAGATAGTTCGAGAAGGTTTGCTGGAGGACGAGGGAAAATGGCCAAATTTCACTTTCCCATAGGAGTAAAAATGAAGGTGTCGATGTGCGGTGAGCTATTTGTGTAACGAGAGAAATGCCTACTCGGAAAGATTAGGGACTTGTGTACGTCTGGTACGTAACAATTATGCCAAATGGTAGCTGGTTCACAGGGATGAGGTGCAGAACAAAAGAAAATTCGGGAGTTTGAAACAATTGGATAATATGTTAAGCACTTTGTGTACTTTGATAACAAGTGTGGAGTGCATCGAGCACATATATACAATGTTGTGGATGAGAATGAGGCATAAGTCGGGTCTTTGGCGTTCGAGCCGTGGGACGTGCTCGAGGTCGCGCCATGAGTGGTGGATTTGAACAGTTTTGCCGAGAAATCCAAGGACTTCAAGAATACCGCGATGCTTCTTTAAAAAATCGAGCGTCGTTGAGAAGTCAACCTAATGATATCCAAACATCAATATGGTTCCCAACACTTCTGTTGACCTTTCTAAAGAATGATCCGAGTTGTCAAAAACTACTAGAACGAAAGAGCAGAGGTCACGACAATTGGCCAAAATGCCCTCAGTTGTACGGCGTAAAAATCCGGAAGTCTTCGTGCGGTGGGGCATGAATGTAATGACAAACATGTCCATGTGCGAGTTTTGAGGACTCGTGTATGTTAGGGACGTAACACTTCTCCTAGTTTAGCTGTGATGTCCCGACGTGCTAAGAGACGTAGCCCAAAGGCGGCAAAAGTAGCCGTAAATAAAGTTATGGACGTCTCCGAGGTTTTCATACGGTTTCTAGTTATTGTGCACGACGTCGTAGCCATCCCACTTGACTAGATACTTGGTAAATTTTCCACGGTGTTGATGTCCGAGGATATCTTCGATCACGTACTCCGTATCCCCATCCACTTGTATAAAAGGTGGAGGTGCGACGTCTCTGGCGGGGAAGTCCGTGATGGGGTCCGAGTAGTGCTCGAGCTTGCTGATGTGGAAGAAAGGATCAATCGCCATGTTTTCGGGTAGGCTAAGGCGAGTGATGACTGGGGTTTGCATTCGCTTGATCTCAAATGGTCCCAACCATCGGAGTTTGAGCTTTGCGAAGTCCTTTCCTCCGATTTTGATGTTCGATGAGCTAAGGAGGACACATTTGCCAATGCTAAATACTTCATCGCTACTATGTCAGCCCGTTGCCCGTTTCATAGTTGCTTGCATCTTTGCAAGGGTCTGCCGTATTTCCCCCGATAAGTTTATGAAGTCCCAACTGTTAATGTCAACCACGGGAATGTTGCTTTCACGTTATTATCCAACCAGTGTGGTGGGAAGTTTGTCGTAAACCACCTCGAAAGGTAGTTTACCAGTTGCGGTGGAAGTGGTGGAGTTGTATGTGAAATCGGCTGTCGACAATTTTGCTTTCCAATCAGTGTCGTGTAGCTTGCATAAGGTTCTGAGAAGTTCAAGTGTCTGATTGGTTTGCTCGGATTGCCCGTCAGTCTGAGGAAGGAACGACGTTGATAGCTGGTTCCAACTACCAGAATGCGTCATCAGTTCGTGCCAAAACCAGCTGGTAAAGCAGTTGTCTCTGTTGTTGATGATGGAATGTGGCACTTTGTACTGCCGTTCGATCTGATTTAGAAACAGTCACGCTGTTCCTTCTGTGGTGATGGTGGTGGTCATCAGGATGAAGTGTGACATTTTAGAAAAATCTTTCTACCACAACAAGAATGGCATCATATCCCTTGTGGATGACGTGACTCCCCACCGTGGATGGTGGGCAATCTCCTCACAAAATCCATGCTAATGTCGGACCACGGATCCGTTGGAACGGGAGGGGGTTGAAGTAGACCAAGTGTCTGCCTCCGACGCAATTTTTGTCTTCGACAGGTATCGCACAATTTCCAAAAGGCTGCCACGTCTTTCTGCATCTTGTTCCACCATTAGTATGGTACCAGTTTTTTTAGCATCTTGTCCTAGTCAAAGTATCCACATAGATTGGTGTCGTTGCACTCCTCCAATAACATCTGCCATAATTCCTCGCATGAAGGAACGACGACCTGGCGAGTGAATCGCAATCCCTCGTAGGGGTCATCAAACCAAAAATTTGTTTTGTCGTACCCACCAAACTCCTCATAACCCTTTGCAAACAATCTTACAAGGTACGGGTCTCATTCAACAAGCAACATGCTAATCTGAGCCATCAAATCTGGTCGGCAACTTAGGGCATCCGCTGGATTTATTTTCCAGACCGATACTCGATATCGTAGTCGAATTTGGACTCGAGAAACTCCATCCATCAGGTTTGTCGATGGCTTTGATTTGGCTGGGACTTGAGATATTTCAGTGTGTGATGGTCAGCATGGAAAATGCATCTCCGGCATTCCAAGTAGCACCTACATGTCTTGAACGCATGCACGAGTGCGAGCATCTCCTTCTTGGCACCACATAGTATAGTTCCGATCCTCGTAGTTCTTGCGACATATATACGGCCTGTTGTTTTCCATCGCCATTGTCTTGGAGGAGAATGGCTCCGATGGCTCGATCAGACATATCGGTGGCCATGATGTAGTCTACCATTGGATCTGGCAATTGTAGGGCTGGCACCGAGGTCATGGCATTTCCAAAGGAGTTCAACGCTTCTCGTTCGTTGTCCTCCCAATTTCACTCAGTGGTTTTCCGGGTGAGATCGGAGAGAGGCGATGACACTCGCATGTAGTCCTTTACAATTCGACAGAAGTAGTTGTACAAACCGAAGAAATACAAGGATATCCTCAATATTTGTGGACATTGGCCATCTATTGCCTCCACCTTTGTTTAGTCCATGGTGATCCGCCCGCCGCCGATGATGTGGCCAAAAAACTTGATTGAACAACGACCAAAGACGCATTTCAAGAGGTTTCCAAAAAACATCTCTCTTTGTAAAATCTCAAGAACGTTTCATAGATGTCCATTGTGCTCCTCCGGGGTATGGCTCTACACCAAGATGTTATCAAGATACACAATGACAAACCCGTCGAGGTTCAAACAAAAAATGTTGTTCATTGATGTCATAAATGTCGCGGGGGCGCTTGTGAGTCCAAATGGCATGACCGTGCACCCAAAGTGCCCGCATCTGGTATGGAATGATATCTTCTCGACGTCATTGTCGGATAGAAGGATCTCATGGTAGACACTATACAGGTCGATCTTTTGAAAATTTTGGGCTCCTCAAAGTTGATAAAAAAGTCCATCTGCTCGTAGGAGGGGGTAGCGGGTCTTGATGGAAATTCTGTTCAACATCTCGTAGTCCACGCACATCCGCATCTCTCCAATTCTCTTTTTCACGGAAAGGACTGGTGCTCCGTAGGGTGACATGGAAGGTCTGATGAATCCCTGACCAAGCATCTCCTCCGGCTGTTTCTTGAGTTCAGTCAGCGCGTGATAGCTCATCCCATATGTCCCCTTCACTGTCTGTCTACTGCCTAGCTTCAGGTCTACGTGATGGTCGGTGTTGCATTGCGGTAAAAACTCTCGGGATAGTTCTTTGGAAAAAACCCCTTCAAACTCCTCGATGTGCTCCGTGAACCCCTTCAATATGAGTGCAAATGTTTTTGGTGTTGAGGTCGTTGTATCGCCTCGGTTACAGCAAGTTCTTCTGCTTCTCTTGATTCCACGTGGACCAACCACGTTTGGGCTCCATATTTCAGGTATCATTTGGCCATGTCCAGTGATATCGGTTGGCATTTTGTGGCTTTCACAACTTCCTCTGTTGTTTCCACATTTGCTCCTTCCCATTACTACCACTATGTTGTGGGTCGCTCGACCAGGAGCAGATGTCCCTTTTTTCCATTAATGTTGACGTACACTGCTCCATTGCTCTAGTCGACCAATGGATCGTGCCGGAATAGGAAATATTGCTCAAGGATGATTTTGTGGTCGCTCATTAGGCAAGTCCTCTTGGCCGTTACAGCGTGCAAATCTCCGATTTGCAATCGGAATGGCTCGAGAAGTTGATGGATCTGCAGTCGTCCGTCGAGAGATTCTTCTTTCACACATTCTTGGTTCGGTCTTCTAACCCAGCTTCCAAACCATGTTGTTGCTGACAAAATCATAAGAAGCTCCTTTGTCCAATGATATTGGTATTGTTCTGCAACTTTTACAACCCCTCAGTATCGCCGGTTGGTCGTCCTCATACTCCTCGTCGAACTTTGTGATATCATGAACCCTCATCTACTACGATGTGGGCCGCTCAGATCGGCGATTGGTCGGCGCAGATTTTTCCAACCGGACAGGAGCCTTATTGTCTACTCTTGCCCTTTGACATTTCCTGAATCTCCCACTCTTTTTCTACGACTTCCCTCCTTTTGGCTTGCTATTTTTCCTTTTGGCGGTCGTGCAAGTTATGTCCCGGTTTTTTGCAAGTTCATTAGAGCCATTGATTGTGCTGATTGGTGGCGTTAGTTTTGTTAAAAAATCAGGTTTATGTCGGCTGTGACTTTCCTCTACCACGATAAGGATTGTGGCTCTGGGGTCGCCTACCATTGGATTCCTACATCTGAGCATTGTAGTTGGTACTATTGATGCGGTTGACTACTGCAATCATTTGCAGAAGGTTGTCTTGGATGCCAAAAATAATGATTGCTTGCCAAATGTCTCGCTTGAGGCTATTGTTGTAGTAGAAACACAGTTTGTAAGGGGGTGAGGTCGCCATTGGTGATGATCTCGTGAAACACCGAGTGTACTCCGTCTCTGTGGACTGCTAACATAGATGTTTGAGTCTGTATTGTGCATCAAACTTCTTGCTTAACTTCTCAAAGGAAGCAAGGGTAACATTCGTGAAGTCGCTCCAAGTTTTTGGTGGCGTGAGAGAGTTGTGCCACTTCAGATTTATCTCCTCGAGAAGAAATATGCCTACGGTCAATGGTGTGGTAGTAGTCGCATGAGGCGTCGATCTAGCTCTGCCGGTCTCCTGTTTCCATTCGATGGCCTTTTGATCGCACCACTGACTCAAAGTCATGCCACGCAAAAGCGAGGCTTCGAGATCAATTTCCTTTTTGTCATTGTTGACCCCTGCATCGTTAAAGTACACCTACAAACTCGTCACCCACATCCTTACCACCGGTCCTTTGGATTTTTTTGGATCAAACGACATAGGGAGTGCCAGTCGAATCTGGGGTTCGCTCGAGAGTTACAAATTTCACTCGGTGAGCTCTACACCGCGTACACGAGAAACGTGAATTTCCTCCATCATCGCATTAATGTGTTGGAGTACATGGTTGTTGATGATGTCAAGTCTCGATACTTTGTGGTCCATGTCTTCATTGATTTACACTTGTCGGTCTGTACCTCCCATTGTGCAAGGCCCGCCTCATAGCGAAGGGGTTTGCTCAGGTCCCTGGGGTCGACTACGACCAGATCTTCATCCTGGTTGGCCGTTTCTCCACGAGCTGGGTCCTCTTCGGCCTGGTTGCCCAGCACGGATTGGAGTTGCAGCAGATGGACATGAGCAACGTATTTCTCCATGGCTCATTGGAGGGCGAGGAGCTCTACATGGTGCAGTCCCAAGGGCTCGACGATGGCTCTAGCAAGGTCTGGCGGCTGTGGAAGGCCCTTTATGGCCTATAGCAGTCGCCTTGCTGCTGGAACCAGGAGATCAATCGCATACTCCTGAGCGGAGGCCTCCTTTGCAACACTACAGACCCCACACTGTTCATCAGCCTGCGAGGCCTGACCTTCGACGTTGTCCTGGTCTAAGTCAATGACCTGCTCATCACGTCACCGAACACAGCTGCCATTTAGTGTGTAAAGCACCTACTACACCCAGCCTACCAGATGCAGGACCTCGGGTCTGTTTGAGTCTTCCTGCGTATGAAGGTCGAGCATGATCGCTCCCAGGGTGTCATGCATGTCCATCAGGCCACCTACGTCTAGACCATGTTCGCTCGCCTTGAGGGCCTGCCCCTCGTGCCAAGCGCATCCTCACCCATGTCATCCGATGCCAGGCAAAGCTGAAGAGCTCTGATCCACCCATAGTGGAGGAGCTAGTTGACATGACCACGTATTTGTGCGTCATCGGGTCACTAATGTTCCTGGAGACGATGACGTTTCCAGACATTGCGTTCGTCGTCAACCTCCTGACTCAGTTCTCCGAGGAGCCCCGTCACCTCCACTGTGCTATGTTATTTTGAATCCACGGCAAGGCCTCATGTTCCGCCGACAGGTGTCCGTTGTTGCGGTGGGCTACACCGACAGTAACTAGGCCGGCAATCCGGACGGTTAGAGCTGCCTTGGATGGATCTTTTTCGTTGGCAGCACGACTGTGTCCTTACATAGTGGTAAGCAAGGCTATATTGCACGTAGCATTGCTGAGGCTGAGTGTGTGGTCCTTGGCTCTGGCGCATGTGAGAGCATGTGTTTCCATCGCCTGTTGTCCGAGTTGCATCAGTCAGTCGCATCCATCACGTTGCACTATGACAATGAGAGTGTCATGGCCATCGCCGACAATGACGGCATGCATCACACACGCTCAAAGCACATCAATGTCGAGAATCACTATATGCGTCCGTTGTTGCATGACGGCAGCGTCGGCATTGTGTGGATTGAGACAGCACGGTAGTTGGCTTATTTCTTGACCAAGGCACAAAATCGGGACTCGTTCAAGAAGGATGTGAGTGCGGTCAGTGTGATTTCGAGATCTGACTTCTCTGCTCTTCCCTACATATCTGCCTACCTGTCCTGGGGGAGTCAGCCTGTCTGGTGGATGTGCCGCTGCCCGTTCATGTACACTGCGCCTGTGAATCCTAGGGGAGTGTTGGTTTTTGCACACTTCTCATTGTGCTCTGTTGTGTCCTCCCAGCTTGTGTACATCGATATGCAGATGACTGGCGACAAGACGGGACAATGTTGGAGTGTCATCCGTTGGAGCCGACGCGTGCTGAGGTCAGCACGCGTATTGCTGGAGCCTCTTCTCCCAGGCGTGAGACGTGCTCAGCTCCATCGGTGGACCTCCACAATAGTCACGCCGCTGGCAGTCACTACCTCCGCAGTTGCTACCTGCACCCAACCTGTGCCAAATCTGACTGTGTCATTGAATTCACAGTGGCATGTCTAGTCTAGGGTCCGAGTTTCAGATTTTTCAGACACAGTTGTGGTTGGGGTGATTCTGGCCTAGGCAGTACGCGGTTTGGGTGGTCATAATTCCTTGTTGCTATTTTTTTTATAAGTCTGAACGCACGACTGCGCTTGCAGCGTGGGTGTTTTGGTGTGGTCCAATGTTAAGGAAAAATGGACGATGCCCGGGTTTGGGACTGTCGGCTGCTTGGCAAGGCTCACCGAGAAAACTCTGTTAATTCTCCTCTGTACATATTTGCACCACCATTGTGTCCATGAGTGTGCAGGGCATGCTGACACAGAGAGTGGAGGCGACGCACAGTGAGCCCATGCGCCTCTGGCAGGCGAGCGTCCCACTCTTCCACATCAGCTCCATGTGCTCGTCTCCCTCCTGACAGCATTGCCCCTGCTTCATGAGGCCTCACCGGCCCCGTCCTTGATGACCTACCTTCGTCCATGATATCTAACTTGCCATATGCTGATACTTGTAAACCTGAACCTAGACTAGTCCTGCATGTGTAACAAGGGTATCGAAGACAAGCCTAGGACACGCTCAAACTCAGAACCGGCCTAGGGTTGTTTTAGGGGCCGTGCGTAGGTTTCCGCACGTGGGGGTTTTGTGAGTGCCGGTGAGCCTCGCTCACCGGCCGACGGGTGAGCTCGACTAGCGAGACTCACCCGGTCTCTCGTGTGTTCGCTCCCTCACGACACTTGTACTTTTTTTCGTGACTGAAATCCATGGCCGCACTCCACCTACCCTAGCTCACACATACGT
>SZWC01022793.1:7245-41306 GCA_023375785.1 Penium margaritaceum
CATCACCCACCCTACCAGCCACCCAGCCAGCCAGCCACACAACCAGTCACATGCCACAACAATTATCCAGACATCCAGCCTGCAATCACCCAGCCAGACACCCTCCCAACCACCCATCCAGCCACAAATTTAGCCACTCAGCAATCCATCCGCTCTGCCAATTAGCGCGCTTTCCAGCCAGCTTGCCAAAAATCCACCCAGCCTGTCACCCAACCATCCACCCAGCCAGCAGGCCACCCAGCCAGCTAGTCAGTCAACCCTTCAGCCAGCCAACCGGCCAATAAGCCAGCCAGGTAGAAAGCCAGCCAGCCAACCCTTTAGCCAGCTAGCAAGCCAGCCTACCAGCGAGCTAGCCAGCCAGCCAGCCAGCCAACCAGCAAACCATACAGCCAGTTAGCCAGACAGTCATCCAGCCAGCCTCCCAGCCATCCACCCAGCCAGCGTCACAGTGACTTACCAGGCAAGCCAAGAAACCAGACACCCAGCCTTCAGCCACCCTGCCAGGCACCCTGCCAGGCACCCTGCCAGCCACCCAGGCAGCCACCCTGCCAGCCACCCAAGAAGCCATCCAGGAAGCCACTCAGCCAGCTACCCATCCAGCCTCCTAGCCGGTCTTAGAGCCAGCCAGCCAGCCGGCCAGGCAGCCAGTCACCCATCCAGCCACCTAACAAATCGCCCAACCAGCCACCAAGCCAGCCACTCAGCCAGCCTTCCGGCCTGCTTCCTTGCCAGATATCCATACCAGCCCTATAGACAACCAGCCAGCCAGCCAGCCGGCCAGCCAGCCAGCCAGCTTGCCATCCAGCCAGCCAGCCAGCCACCTAGCCAGCCACCTTGGCAGCCATCAAGCCTGGCACCAAGCCAGCATCCAAGACAGCAACCCAGCCAGCCACCCTGCCAGCCACACCTGCCACCCAGCCAGCCACCCAGCCAGCCAGTAACATAGCCAGCCACCCTGCCAGCCACCCATGCAGCCATCCATCCAACCACCCAGACAGCCTCCCAGCCAGCCAGCTACACATCCAGACACTAGGCAAGCCCATCAACCAGCACCAAGCCTTCACACCCAGCCTACACCCACCCAGCCACCCACCCACCCACCCAAATAGCCACCCAGACAGCTTACATTCAGCCCAGAAATCTGGGCTGAAAGCAGGAGAAGCGTGGAGAAAGTTGTCTAGTGCCTTTTCATGTTGTCTACAGGTTTACACAAACACGTCAACGAGCACATCACTTGGTTCATCACTTGGCTCATCTCTAGTTTGACATGGAACTTTTGATGAATATTTGATGCTGGGATCCATGAAATTCAGGAAGGATTAAAAGGTGTAAATAGTCAATGTCGGTGTGGAAAGTACCCTATGTGTAACTTGCCAGAGAGGCACAAAAAGGAAGAAGAAGAGGAGGAAGAGGAAGTAGATACTGAAGGGTTTAGCATCTGAGAAAGTGGATGGTGAGGAAAAGAGTGTTGAAATATGAGAAGGTGTTATGCATGTGCCTATTACATGGCACATTCACTTCCATTCTAGACTCTTGATTTGCCAATGAATTTATCCATATTGTAATTTGTTTCTTGATTTTTTCTATCGAATCTATGCACACTGCACTGTTGTATTTTCATTTCTCTTATTTGTGCATGACATGGTATTATTCAACCAGGAACACATGATAATCATCCACCCATGGAGTGGATCAATGTGTATAAAGGCACGCATGCACGCATGCATGCATGCACGCACGCACCTTTCAGGCACCCAAATACTCAGCCAGTCACCTGAATTCCATCACCCTGAACGAGCAGGTTGAACATATTTTCACATACAAGGAGACGCCACTTGTAGAATTTGAGGACAGATAGCAGGTCTACTTCTATTATTTCATGGAAACATGCGGGAGGTACAGACTGTTTCCATCTGCACGAAGCAGGAAATCAGAAGGTTTTCTATTCATAGACTGGAGTTTAAAACATGTCTACAGTGAATTATCACGCATTTGAAAGGTTGGAGAGGAGAGGCAGGTAGGAATCAACACAAGAGAATTATGAAATCAGAATTTCACCCCTCTTTGTCAACAAAGCAGGAAAGCAGAAGATCCAGAAGGCACAGCTTTTTTCCATCATTACAATGAAGGAAAGCAGAATATTCTCCATTCATAGAGATGAGTTTAAAAAAAATTCCTTTTTGAGTCATCAGGCCCCTGAAAGGTTTGAGGGTAGAGGCAGGTGGGAAGAAAAAAAGGAGCCTTATGAAATCAGAGAATGGTGGTCAAGGAGGGAAGCACAACCACAATCATTGTTGTTGGTGATCATGTCCCAACATTTTGTGAAAGAAGAGCATTCAAGAAATTTTACCTGGCCCCTACCTCATTGCAGCATCTCCAGGATCAGCTCCATCATCATGTGGTAACTCCTTAACATGAATACTGTTCATTAGAAGAAAATTCTCCACCATGTCACAACATCGTTCATCAGTAAAAATTAACATACCATAACAGGAAGGTAAGACATGGATGCCTGTGTGAGATTATTGAACGTGGCAATGTCTTTAGTCACTGGCTCAAACATGATCGTTTGTGTTGCTTTCCTCAACAGGGAAATGAGGGCCTGCAAAAAAATAAAATCTGTTAGGTGATAAAACCAAAACAATGACAACATACAGAACCAAGGAACATCAACTCTCATCTTCGTTTTAAGATACTAGGGGATTAACTCCTGGGTGGTTATCCCTGGAAAACCAAAAATTAACTTTCAAAAACAATCCAATCATAGGTTGTCCTCAACTACTACAACCCAACTACAAAAAACTTACTTGCAGCTCCAGCTGCACGTGCTCTGGTTGTCACTCGCTCAACTTTCTTGAAGTAGTGTGTCTCAAATTCCATGAGAAAGCACATCTTGCTCCAACCATCATGGACAAGATCTTCAAGTTGGTCCAACATCATGCCAACCTCAGAATGGAGGGCCTGGGTGGAAACAGCTGTGGGTACAGTCGTGGCATTTAAAAGTTTGGACTCAGATGGCGTCATGGAGTGTACTTCAAAGGTGTCAAGGATTTTGTTGAAATCAAGATTCTACAAGGATTTTGTCAGCCTACGAGAGGAAAATTTCAAACAACTAAGTAGATTGTCAAGTTCAGCCATTCACACGTAACCAGGAAATGAAAGATATACTTACAGAATCTTTATGACCACATATCACATCCTTTGCCTGTCAGGCTAAGGATGAGATACGTAGAGCCCATCGGGCAATCGACAGCCTGATAGCTCAACCTCACCCAACAGTCCGGCCGCACCCGACAGCCTGACTGCACCTGCTTGCCCAACCGCTGCACCTGCTTGCTCGAGCACACTCGACTCCCTAACCAAAGCACCTGACTAACCTGGCGCGCCAACTACTTGACTGCACCCGACTGCTCGGTCGTACTCAACCACTCAGCCATGACTGAATGTTTGGTTGCACCCAACTGTTCGGCCGCACTTGACTAATCTTCCATACTAGACCGCTCACATAGATAAAATTACAATTCTCCCATGCCCTTTCACAACCTTCTCATCCCCTCTCTCACTTCTATTGATCTTTTTGGCCTTCTCTTTCCTCAAGAATCTTTTCCTTCTCCCAATCCTTTGGCCCGCTGTTTTAGACTGTCCTTGACCCCCTCAGTGTGGTGCTAGTTCTGAGGCAGTAATCTCTTTTTGATCCTAGAGGAATAGCGTGCCCCTGTACCTGGCCCAAAGCGCTACGCCATCTACTACCTCATTTTTTTGTATATGTCCTCTCGAGTATTGAATCATAATATTTTCACCTCATACCCTAAAAACATCTCAAAATCTTCAAAGAAAACAATTTGTGGCAAAACCGCCTTGTAACATTCGTGGGTTGTGGGTTTCATTAAGGTTCGGGTACCTCCCAAGCCCCTCGGTAGTGGGGTCTTGGAGGTTCCCTTTCAACGAGGGGGAGGGGGGAGGTTAGTGTCCAACGTTTTTTACACATGTAAAAAAGGTTTCAGGGGAAGCCAAAAGTGAGCGGATATCAAATGAAAATACTACGAGTCAATGGTAGATGGGCCATTTTCCTGAATCGGATATAGCATCACGGAAAAGCGCCCGTTTGCTTCTTTGAACATGGAGCTCCTTATGCATGGCAGAATAGTTCAGTGAGAATTCCGGTGGTGATGTTTTGTGCTGACACGAACAAAAAGGAGGGCAGGGGAGCTTACCGGTTGGTACCATTGTGCCGAGGACACCACCTCCGGCACCACCCCTGTAGATCCTGTCTAGTGGCTTGTTTTCCTCATTGCAAGTGTCAACTTGGATCATGAATTCGGCAAAAGACTCATGTATGGTGTGTATGTTCATTTTCACCCAAGTTGACAGGAGTAGTTGTTCAAGATTTAGAGCAGATTTAGTGTCTTTTGTTTGAACATTTGTACGTGAACAAAAAAAAATGTGACATTGAGCTCACCACACTTGGAGCAACAGCCACCAAGTTGCAAGACAATCCCAGGACCAGTGTATCTTCTTCATGAGAATCTCAGTGTAGCGACCGGAATTCAACTATTTTTTAAGAAACTTCTTGTCTTCTAATGTTGGTGGCCAATGCATATTATTTTGGTTCCGTTCTCCTCAAACCAATTGGAAGAATTATTATAGAGTTTATCAAGGTCTGCATGACAACATGGCATTGGCAAAGTTGAGTGAAGACTAAGCTTTAAAATTGATTGATCTTCAATGGTACCAACCATCGGTATTTGAGCTTCACAAATTATTGTGCGTGCATTTTGATATTCTCCAAGCTGACTAGGACACAATCGCCAGCGTTAAAAATACTGTGGTTGCAATGTCGGTCTAATGCTCACTTCATTGGTATTTGTGTCTTTGTGATGTTCTGTCGTGCTTCTTCCCATATGATAGAGAAGTTGCGGCGATGCATGTCTACCGCAGGACTGTTGCTTTGGCTCTGCAATCCTGCCGGTGTGGTAGAAAGTTTGCTGTAGACCACCTCCAGAAGAATTTTACCCATTGCAATGAAATTCGCCAAGTTCTATGTGATTTCCGTGGTTGGTAGTCTTTCTTCCCAATCAGTTCCATGGGGCTCACAGAAAGTGCAGAGAAGCAGCGTGAGCATCTGATAGGTCTGCTTGGTTTTCTTGTTGGTTTGAGGATGAAATGCCGTTGGTAGCTGGATCCCACTACCATAACATATCAACATTTTGCACCAAAAACGGCTAGTGAATCAGCCATCTCTATCGCTCATAACGGCATGTGGCACGCCGTGCAGCCGTATGATGTGGTTTGGAAAAATCCATGATGTTCCCTCAACGGTCATGGTCCTTGTTGTCGGGATGAGCTGCAAAATTCTGCCCACCACCATGAAGATGGCATCATATCCCTCTGAAGCAATGGACATTCCTGTTACGAAGTCCATGCTGATGCTGACCCATGGCTCTGTTGGAATAGGGATAGGTTGGAGCAGTCCCGGTGGCCTTGTGCGATGGAAATGTTGTCGCTGTATTGTGACACTATTCCAATATCATTTGGCACAATTTCTTCAATGGGTGCCATAATGACCTGGCCAGTCAATCACTCTCGCCACTTGGGGTCATCGAATCTAACTTTTCTCTCAATGTACCCTTCACACGCATTGTCATCCTTTGTGAGTAGCCTCGCAATGTATGGGTCTTGCTCGGCAAGTATCGTGCTATTATCCGCCATTAGATCTGGTCACCGAATGGGAGCATCCACCGGATTTATCTTTCCAGAGCGTTTCTTGATGTTGTAGTCAAAGTTTGACTCAAGAAACTCCATTCACTGAGTTTTTCACAACTTATTTTTGGAAGATCTCTATATGTTTAAGTGCATGGTGAAAATGATAGTGGATCAACCACTTGCGCATGTGTCAATACACATGCGCAAGTGGCCGATCCACTATCATTTTCTATGGACGAACAGCTCTGATTTCTTGATCTAAAACGTTTTTAGCCCTAGCAAAGTTCACCATTGGATCTAAGAAAATGAAGACCAGCACAGAGGTCAAAGTGCTTCTCAAAGTTTCAGAGAATCCTTGTTTTTTGTCTCCCCAAATCTACTCGATAATCTTACAAGTGAGATCAGAGAGAAACTTTTATGAATAATTAACACTATACGAAGAGGCTCAAACATGTACAGGTGTTCCAAATACTAGTGGAAATCAGCCAATCAGAAAATTCCTCCACCTACTTTAGGTCCATTGTGCCCCATCCGCTACCGATTATGTGACGAAGAAACTTGACCAGATGACAACAAGATTCACAATTTGATGGGTTTTGTATAGATTCTCTCTTCATGAAATATTGAGGATCTTTCCAAGTTGTCATTCACGCTCCTTTGGTGTGAGACTGTATGATACAATGTTATCAAGATATACAGTTACAAAGTGTTCAAGGTACGAATGGATAATTTTTTTCATAGCCTCCATGAATTATCGAGGCAAATATCTATTGTGAAAGGCAAATTTCTATTGTGAACTGTCAACTCAAAGTTCCCCTAGCAGGTGTGAAACTCTGTTTTCTTCATCTCCTTATCAATATGAAGATCTGACAATAGCCACTTCACATGTTGATTCTTGTTAGTAATCTCGCTCCTCCGAGTTGGTCAAAATTGTCATCTGCTCATAAAAGGGAGTAGAGGTTCTTGATGATACTCTCGTTCAACTCCCAGTAAGCCATGCACATCCACGTTTCACCGATCTTATCCAGTACTTTTGTGACATACGGTGACTTGGATAGCCTGATGAACCTCTGATCAAGCATCATTTCTAGCTCGTTCGGATTGTGGTCACTCATTTGACATGTCCCCTTGACCGTCTGTCTGCTACCCAGGTTCAATTACATCAGATGATCAACGATTCACTTCGGAGGTAATTATTGGGGAAGTTCATCATTGGGAAAACCCATTCAAACTCCTCGTACTAGGTGTTAACTCCTCTAGAAATACTACAACCTTGTTCATTGTTGATGCTGATGAGGCTGTTGTTTTTCCTTCTATCATCTTGATCTCCTCCACTTTCCCTGTCTCCACAGGGACCAGCTATGCTTGAGTTGCAGGTACCTGTCAGTGAAATTTGATTCTCTTGGTTCTCACAATGATTTCTGTTCCTGAGCTCACGGATTTGCATCCCCCCGTGAGCATTATTCCCCAACCAACCTCACCAATTTGCCCCTCCTTGGACTACCCCGCCCTTTTTTCCCCAAACCTACTCCATGCATTATCCCATCTAGGGGCTGTCCCACCTTGTCCCTCTTCCCAAGAAGGCTACTCCACCATTTTACCCTACATTATCCTCATCTTCAAATCTGGGAAACCTCACCTTCCCATCACCTCACCTCCCCACCACCTCACCTTCTCACCACCTCACTTCCCCACCTCACCTTCCCAACAGCTTACATCCCCTTCACACCTTCCCACCACCTCACCTCCCCAAATCACCTCCACACCTCACCTTCCCACCACCTGACCTTCCTACCAGCTCACCCTCCCACAACCTCACCTCCCAACCACCTCACCTTCAGAGCACCTTACATCACCCCACTAACTGCTTTTCATTCCTGTTTTGCTACTTAGGTCACAAGATTTCCTAGCTCTCAGTCATTTATTCATTTAAACACATTCTTTGTATTCTCATTCTCCACATGGAATCAGAGCTCAAGTGATGCACCTGTTGCCTCCCTACACCGTCTCCACTACTACCATCAATATGCTCCATCACACATCTGAAAAGAGCGTTTTGTTGTCCACACTTGATAACAATTCCTGTTGGATCTAATTGCAGCTGGCCTCCCCCTCCACCTTTCCATTACCGAAAAATCCATTTTTCAGATTTTTTTTTATTAGCAATTTTCTGCCCACCACGTCCATCGCCAGCCTTTCGCCTGCGGTGGTCTCACTCCATTTTCTTTTGGAACTACTCGTATTCATCTTCCCCCTCTGTATTTCCATTGTTTAAAATCTGCTTTGGGATTCTCCCTCAGTTCTCCCTTGAATTTGCAGAGTTTTTCCTACCATTTCCGTCGCGAGTGTTTCGCCTTCGAGGTCCCACTCCAAAATTTTCCAGTTCTCCTTTTTTCTGGCCTCTTAATCCACCTTTCCATAAAAAATAGAGGAGGTTGGACACTTCTCACTTTTACACCCTTTCTTTTTTACCGGGCTACCCACCTGACCTCTCTTAATTTCCTCCATGGCCTCCGTTGCCGCCATGGGCAGCTCTCTCCTTGCTGCCCCAAAACTTGCCACCAGGTACAACAGAACCCACACCTACAAATTGTGGGTGTTTAACCACGGAATCTACTTCGGCTCCACCGATCAAAAAGGCATTCTCCTCCACTCCATCATCTGCAAAACCGGCTCCGATTTACCTCCCACAGACCCCACCAACACCACCAATATTGATGCGTGGGAGCTTGCGAACAATACCGCCTCCTTACCATCCTCGCCACTACCTTTGCCAACCTCCATGAAGATATCTGCGCTCTTGGCGGTGACACCAGGACAGTGTGTTCTGCATTTTTGGCTTGCTTCAAACTATGACGTTCACTTCATGCAGCATCAAAATCATGTCGCTATGTACCCTACTCCGCCTACTCCGACATGGGAAGATACATCTCCTCTTGCACCACCATCACCTTGGACCTCAAAGAGATGAAGGTAGCAATGCAGGAAGAGTTGGTGTGCATCGGCATAATGGCTGGCCTCCCACCCCCTTTCACGTCATCCGCCAAGTCCTCCTTCAACTCTCCGTTGTTGAGATGAAGGTGGCGGCGATCACCCCCAAGCTTATGGCTGCTGAGCAAGACCTTATGGTCTTGCTCAAATCCAAAAATCAGCACCAAGCTGCCACCATGAACCTCCACGTACTGCATCCTCCTTCTGGTGGCACCTCCTTCAATGCCATCCCCATCCATCCCAAAAAGTTGCCGGCATGCCAATATGCAGCCCTCCATGGCCCGCTCAAGTACATGGTGTTTAGTGGCCTCAATAACCATCAGTCAACATGTGACCATGCCCAAAGTGACCAGTGGCTTACGGCATCATCCAACTGCAAGTACAATGACCATCCCCGTTGGACGGGCATCCGCTTAAAGATGGGCACCTTGACCGCCAAGCTTCATGGAAGCCCCTCTCCGTTGCTATTTATGTAGCCTCAGTAGCTAGCACTTCCCTCCCACTTTATATGACATCAATGTACTCTGTGCCCCCCTCTCTCTCTTTGTTGAACAAAAACTTGACTCCAGTGAGATATCACATACTCCTTGGGATGCCGACAAAATCAATGGAGCAACTACCTCTATGAGTGCCACTTGTCATTCCCAAGCCACCCCCTCATCACTAGCTTTCTCTCATGGCTCTACCTCCGGCCTCCATGTCCCCTCCATTCACACCAATTTCCTCTTGGTTTGAAAACTCCAAGAAGAGGATGTCACCAGTGCCTTTCTGCCTTCGACACCACAGCTCACCACACTTCTTCATCCAGCTCCCATCTAACCACCTTCCACATCTCAAACAATCTCTACCATATTTCCGCTCCCCACTGACAACCCGCTCTTGCCACCTCCCTCTCTCTGAATCTCTCATGCCACCAAATCTCCATCCCTCTTATCCTCTACCGACCTTACCATCCCAACTTTGCCACCCTCCAACGCCTCTCGTCCAAGGATATGGTCATTGGTCTCCTGTGTCTCCCACCTATTTCAACCCTCCTTATCCCCACTTGTCCCTCATGCACCCTCGGCAAGCTCAAAGCCACCTCCCATCCTTCCCACCTGTCGCATTCCCCTAAACCTCTTGAATTGGTCCACATTGACCTCATTGGTCCCATTCATCCCACCTCTCTCCAAGGTCACCTTTACTTCCTCACTATTGTTGATGATTCCACCCCCTTTGG
This sequence comes from Penium margaritaceum, assembly GCA_023375785.1. Lineage (NCBI taxonomy): Eukaryota > Viridiplantae > Streptophyta > Zygnematophyceae > Desmidiales > Peniaceae > Penium > Penium margaritaceum. The sequence goes on from SZWC01022793.1 coordinate 17,159, forward strand.
GACTGGCCTCCTGCTTGCCTTCAAATGTCATGCACGGGAAGCCTTCCTTGCACAGGAAAACCATCCCTTCACCCGCATTGGCCGCAACACCCTCCATCTTTGCTCTGACCGTGGAGGAAAAATCCTCTCCACTCTCCTCTCTGAATATTGCAATCTACATGGCATCAACCAACAACTCACCCTTCCCAAGTCACCCAAATAAAATGGCATTGCCAAACGTTGCAATGGCATCCTCCTTGCCATCATCCGCACACTTGTTGCTCATGCCTCCACACCATAGTCTTATTCGGCATAGACTCTCCGGTAAGCCTCTTGCATCCACAACCAATATCCAACCACCATTCTCCCCAATGTTTTTGGGAAGCATGCTTCACGAAGAAATTGGACATCTCCACTCTCCAGGTGTAGGGTTCAACGTGTCAGAAGAATGCAGACAAAAGAGCGGCAGTAGTAGAAGCAGGCAGAAGCATCGGAATGTGTACGAGTGCATCAGCAAGATGACGTAAGTGAGAATGGTCCCAAGGAGTTAGTCGCAGTGCTTGAGAGAAGTCGAGATGTCGGGGGAGCGAGAGAGTGAGAGCAAAAATGAGAGATGCTGGATGAAAGAGAGAGCTGAGTGAAGGAGCGAGAGTGACGGAGCGATGAGCTGAGAGCTGTAAGAGGCTGGCGAAGACAAGTTGTGTGAGGTGCGAGTAGAGCGAAAACACGGCGGCGAAGCCGCGGAACCAAAGGGGAACAGGATGAGAAGAACTGTTCTGGTTGACTCGAGGGAATGAACATCATCGGTATAAAAGGTTAGAACAGGACAAGAATGCTAACCATCGGCTTCTTTCCGCTAGCCGGACGCGAGTGACAGGTGTCACTTTATTAGGGGATAACTTGACAGTGAGGTCCAAACGGTCAAGTGACTAGAGACCCGTTTGTCAAGGTGGTTTGGTGGCTGGACCTGAACCATTATTCTGAGGAGAATTCTCTGACCATAGACTTGCACGGAGTCAGTTTCGTGAGAATATTCCGACACCCCCCTTTGAAACTGACGCAGTGCATGTTGTGTGGTCTGAGATGTGAGTCAGAAGCAGTTCCACCATTCTTGTATCAGCGGGGTGAGGGTGCAGGTGGAGCTGGAGGACTGGGTAGGAGGTGGAGGGGTGGCATGTCTGGGATCTCAGGGAGATCTTCCACGGTGATCCTTCCTGGCTGACTTGTTCTTCATTGATGTCCTCGTCGTCGTCTGCATTCTTGGCGTATGTCGCTCATGAGACTGGAGATGTCGCTTGAGCGGGGGTCATAGGCCCGAAGCATAGAGTGAAATGGACGGTCGGTGGTGAGGTACAGGATGACCAGGACTTGATATTCGGCAAGGAAGTAGTCACTCCAGTGTTGCCGAATGTTGAGAGTGGAAAATTCAACGTGGAAGTAGCCTCGTTCTTTGCTGAAGATGTCCCAGAGTTCAAGGCTACCGAAGCTCACATCTGCATGTAGTTCCATTACAGCGAGCCATTCATCATAGTTGACTTTGCCTGCATCATTGAAGTGGAGAATGGGGATTCTGTGAGCGAGTTCGACTATTCCTTGCTTGATGGGTTTGCCATGTCTCCACCAGAGACGCCATTGTTGAGTGCCTGAGCTCTCCCTGGTCGCCATTGATTGGTCACAGGGAGAGATCAGAGACTTACCAGATGCAGCGCTCAGTGAGGAAGGTGAAGATTGAGTGCTGAGACGAGGACGCAGATGGTCACGAAACCAGGTAGTTCGACTGGTTGAGATCTTTTGAGAAGAGCGGAGAATGAGCGAAGAATGAAGGTAGGGAAATGCTGAAGGTCGGAGTGGGAGTAGGGGCAAACCACGTGTGCTGTGGAAGTTTTCGGCTTAGGTGCAGGTCGTCACGGAACAGGTGACGCGACCGGGCAGATCCTTGTGCCGAGCAGGAGATGATGCCGATAGCGGAGGAACGAGTGATGACTTGAGTGGGCGCAGGGGCGAAGCCACGTGCGCTGTTGATGTTTTCGGCGTGGGCGCGGGTCGTCGCGGAGTAGGCGATGCGACCGAGCGGATCCGTGTGCCGAGCAGAGGATGATACGAAAGGCGGAGGAGTGATCGATGATTTTGAGTGGGCACAGGGGGCCAAACCACGTGCGCTGCTGAAATAGGGGAGTAGGATGCGGCAAGGGGAAGGCAGGAGCCGACGTGCCGCGAAAACTCTGCTGCCGGCGTAGGTGCAGGATGCTGCAAAGCTGGCAGCTAGCTCCTGCAGATCCTTGTGCTGGCGGCAGATGCTGATGATGCGGAGGCTGAAGTCGATGATAAATGACGGAGTGGGCGCAGGGGTGAGCCACGTGCGCTGCGAAGGTTTTCGGCATGGGCGTTGGTCGTCGCGGAAAGGGCGATACGACCGGGCGAATCCTTGTGCCGAGCGGACGAACGATGTGAAGAAATTAGGAGGTGGCTGATGGCTGAGTGGGCGCAGGGGCGAAACCACGTACGCTGCAGACGTTTTCGGCGTGGGTGCAGGTCATCGCGGAACAGGCGATGCGGCCGGGCAAATCCTTGTGCCGAGCGAAAAAACGATACGAAGAAATGGGGAGGCGGCTGATGGCTGAGTGGGCGCAGGGGCGAAACCACGTGCGCTACGAGATGATGATTGATGAAGGACTGAAGCGGAGGCTGCGTGGATGATGATGAAGTGTGATTTGAGCAGTCAAGAGGAGGCGAATGAGGTTGATGAGAGCAGCTCGGAGGAGGCAGATGGAGGAAGATGATGAATGATGTGATGGAGATGAAGGTGAAGATGACGCGGAGAGGAATGGAGGCTGATGACGGTGTTGGAGGAAGAAGGTGGACTGTAGGCGGCGCGGTAGGGAGCAGGAGCAAGACAACTGCTTGCTCTACTTTCAGGAGAGTGACGGCTTGTTCCCCAGTTGGCCCTCAACGGGCAGGAAGACTGGCGGTGTCCGATATCCTGGCAGTTAGAGGAAGTTGGTTGCAGTGGAGAGAGACATGCGCTGAGCAGAGACACTACTCCGTTGATCCTGGGAGAGTGACGGCTTGTTCCCCAGTTGGCTCGTAATGGGAGCGGGAAGACTGGTGGTATCCGATATCCCGACGACGGCAGTTTGACTGCTGCTGCTGACGAAGCGAGAAGGCGACGCGAGAAGGCGGATCGAGATGATAGGTGCAGGCGGACTGAGGATGATGAGGTAGAGATAGCAGATGAGGTGGATGAGGGGAGAGGATAGGTGCGGATGTGCTTACGAGGCCTGCGGAGATGAGGGGCAGTGGATGGTGAATGGCAGGAAATTTCCCGGTAGTTGACGGCAGGTGGCGGCTCGAGAGCTGCTTGCGGCTGTTGTGGACGACGGGTCACCAAGAGTTGGCCACGGGCGCGGAATGGGCGCAGGGCTTTCTCAGGATGGCGTAGCGTTTCTTCAGCGCGAGGAACACTCTCAGCGGTACTGCTGATGTCAGCTGCTGGCGAGGCAGAGAGGTGCAAGGCGACGGTAGCGGCGGCAGAGGAATGTAGGTTAAGGTAATGAAGTAAGGATAATGGCAGAGCGATGACGAGGTTACTAGGCACCAGGTGATGTTGCCTGATGCTCTGATACCATGTCAGAAGAATGCAGACAAAAGAGCGGCAGTAGTAGAAGCAGGCAGAAGCATCGGAATGTGTACGAGTACGTCAGCAAGATGACGTAAGCGAGAATGGTCCCAAGGAGTTAGTCGCAGTGCTTGAGAGAAGTCGAGATATCGGGGGAGCGAGAGAGTGAGAGCGAAAATGAGAGATGGCTGGATGAAAGAGAGAGCTAAGCGAAGGAGCGAGAGTGACGGAGGGAAGAGCTGAGAGTTGTAAGAGGCTGGCAAAGACAAGTTGTGCGAGGTGCGAGCAGAGCAAAGACACGGCGGTGAAGCCGCAGAACCAAAGGGGAACAGGATGAGAAGAACTGTTCTGGTTGACTCGAGGGAATGAACATCCTCGGTAGAAAAGGTTAGAACAGGACAAGAATGCTAACCAACAGCTTCTTTCCGCTAGCGGGACGCGAGTGACAGGTGTCACTTTATTAGGGGATAACTTGATAGTAAGGAACGGTCAAGTGACTAGAGACCCGTTTTTCAAGGTGGTTCGGTGGCTGGACCTGAACCATTATTCTGAGGAGAATTCTCTGACCATAGACTTGCACGGAGTCAGTTTCATGAGAATATTCCGATACAACGGCGTACGTTCTCCTCAATAAGTACCAATTCTGGCAGCAACAAACTTCCAAGGTCGACCCACGTGCCGCCCCTCACATGTTTGTTGGCTTCCCCCCAAAGTTGGCTGACTACGTGTTCCTTTGCGCTGCCACCGGTCAAGAAATGCACAGCATTGAGAATCACTTCTTCCTCCCCACTGCTTGTTCACATGGTGTGTCCCTTGCCATGAGTGTGGTTGATCGCACTCCCTGGTTAGACCACTGATGAGTGGTCAAACTTCAAATTGGGATTCCTTGGATTTCTTCATGCAAGATCAAGCTTTGAATCGCTCGATTTGAGTGAGTATTCAGAAAGTTAGCCTAGTCCGAAGTTCGGGTGTTGGACGGGTGGAATCTGGTACCCGCTATGGGTGGCGGGATAATCCACCGCCAGTGATCTGAGCTCGTCTCCAACAAACTCCACATGCACCAGGGGCATGAATGAAGTCACCAGAGGGACCTCCTTGACCCAGATAGACTTCCCCTTGACCTCTGCGCGAGGGAAGGCGCTCAGACGGGTCATCGTCGAAGCACCTCCCATTGCTTTGCGTACAAGACAAGGTGGGCGGCTCTTCTAAGGGTTACTTTGACGGCTGTAGCAGGGGCTCTACTACTCTGGTTTGGGCTTAGATCACAGGCTATAAGGATCCGATGAAATCTCACTTTGATAACTAACCAAAACATGTTTCGATTCAGTTCTACTAAATGTGACGTGTTCTGCCCACTCACATCTGTGATCCTTGTGCTGCAAACTCTTCACCAAAGGTGTCCATGGGCTGCCCCAAACATTGGTAGCATACATTAGTGAGAGCTTGGCATCCTTGAGGGTGAATCCACACCCACTAGTGCCAACACTACCTCCCACTCGACATCCGCCCTTGAGTGGGCACACTTCAATGTCCTCCCCTCCCCGTCCTCTCCCGACCCCATCCTCCAGGACTCCTCCAAGCCCTCCCCCCCTCCCACTTCCTCCTTTGCCTGTTCTCCCTCTCCACCTTCCTCTACCTCACCTCCCCCTCATCCTCCCTTCTCTCCTCCCAGTTCTCCCCCTCTATCCTCAGTCCCTTTCCCTCCCCTACCTCTCCATTCCTCCTCCCCACCTCCCCCTCCCCCTCCCTCTCTCCCTCCAACTTCCCCTCCTGCACTCCTCTTCCCATCGCCCTCCTCCTACCGCACCGTCGTCCTCCGGGAGCTTCAAGTTCTTGGAATACTCCCCCATTCATCCTCCTCTCCCTCTCTCCCACCCTCCTTTCCATCCACACTTCTGCCTCACCCTTCCATAACCGGCCCTCATCGTTCCTTTTGCCTTCAGCCACCCGTCCCTCGTTGTGGTGACCTCGGTCTCATTGAGGACCATTGCCAAAAATTCCTCTCCTGCACAATTTCCCCTGCCACCTCTTCTCATTGGCTTCACCATGGTCCCTCTCCCCCCGATTTTCACCACCTTTCAGTTCCTGTCCTCTCTCCTCCCTCCGCTCTTCTCCTCTCCTTCACCATTACTCCCTTCCCTCTAATCCCAGTTCCCACCACCTGTGAGCAAGCTCTTGGTGGGCCGCACACCGTGGAGTGGAATATTGCAATGGACAGTGAATTCACTACTTTTAGTCCATTGGCACCTACTCCAAGGTTTTTCGTCCCCGCACCAACAACGTGGTCAAGGGTATGTGGATATACCGGGTGAAAGTCGGCACTGGGAATCCGGTTGCGTCCAAAGCCTGGTACGTCGCTAAGGGTTTCTCTCAGCAACATGGCATCGACTTCTTTGACACCTACTCTTCCACAGCCAAACTCACCACCTTCTGCACCCTCCTTCACATTGCTGTCACTTGCAATATGGAGCTCCACTCCATGGATATCTCTGCCACCTTCCTTCAAAGTGATTTCCATGAGACCATCTTCCTTGAGCATTTCAACGGTCATCCCACCACCCTCTTTGACACCGTTTTGCGCCTTCATTGACCTGTCTACGGCCTCAAGCATTTACCCCGCGAGTGGCACTAAAATCTCTGCTCTGCTCTCATTTCCCTCGGGTTTGACACTAGTCTCTTTATCCGTCCTTTCTCTTCCGACTGCTTCCTCCTCGCCTATGTTGACAAGATGACACTTGCCTCTAGTGACCTCGCTGAGCTGATTTCCCTTAAACAAGCCCTCATGCAGCAGTTAACAAATTTGCCCCTCCATGCATTATCCCATTTAGGAGCTGTCCCACCTTGCCCCTCTTCCCAAGCAAGATACACCACCATTTCATCATACATTATCCTCCTCCCCAAATCTAGACAACCTCACCTTTCCATCACCTGACCTTCCCATCACCTTACATTCCCACCACCTGACCTTTCCACCACCTCACTTCCCCACCTCACCTTCCCAACACCTAATGTCCCCGCCACACCTTCCCACCACTCACCTTTCCACATCACCTCCACACCTTACCTTCGCACCACCTCACCTTCCTACCAGCTCATCCTCGCACAACCTCACCTCCCCAACACCTCACCTTCATAGCACCTCACCTCACCCCACTTACTGCTTTACATTCCCCTTTTGCCTTTTGTGCCACAAGCTGTCCTAGCTCTTGCTCATTGATTTAATCAAACACATTCTCTCACTCATTATAGGCAGTTTCAGTTGGCCATATCCAGTGATTTTGGCATCGCATGTTGGGTTGCAGCTGCTGCGACTCCTCCTGTGGCTTCCTCTCCAGCTTCTTCCCATAACCACCATTGCATTGTGGGTCAATCCATCAAATGCAGGTGTTATTTTCTGCCAATAATGTTGATGTAGAATGTGTCTCTACTCAAGTCCACTTGTGGATTCTGCTGGTATAGGAAATCTTGTCCAAGATGGATATTGTAGTCACTCGTTGAATACTTTCTCTTAACAGTTAAATCCTGTCGTTCTCCAATTTTTGGTCAAAGTGGTTTATAAAGTCGACAAACATTTTCTCTTCATTTGACAATTTCTCCTTCAAACATTCATGTTCTGTTCTATAGATCGAGCTCTGGACCATCACGTTACTAAGAAGCTACTCCACCCGACATCAGTGGTATCTTTTTATGAATTTTGTAACTCCTTGGCCACACTCACCATAGTTTTATTGGTTGATCGTCATTGTACCACTTGTCATACCTTTCTATCTTAGAAAATCTCGTCTGCAGTGTCAAGAGCAGTTCAGATAGAAAATAGGTTGGCGCATGTTTTTTGACCGGGCACGGCTTTTGCTGTCTAATCATGCCCTTTACCGTTTTCCACCTCTACCATTTTTCCTCTACAGATCAACCCCATTTTGAGCCTCTTGTTTCCATTTCCAACCGTTGCACGAGATGTATCCAGGATTCATACAGGTTGAGCATAGTCATTGGTTGCATTGATTGATGACATAGATCTGTACCATACTTGATTCTTCTCCGACTAGAGGTTTTTTCTGCCACGATAGTGGTTGCTGCTATGGTATCGCCAGCCGTTGGATTCCTACATCCAGAAGGAATTGTAGCCAGCGTTGACAATCAAGTGTGCTGTTGCAATCATTTGTGAAAGGTCATTCTAGATGCCAAATATTGGAGTTTCTCACTAAAACTCCAACATTTGTGGTTGTTGTGTATGAAGAGAGCAAGAGAAGGGCAGTATCACTGCCGGTGATGATTTCGAGGAAACGCCATGTGTACTCAATCATGATGGACTGCAAATAGAAGCATGGAAGCTTGTACCGTTTATCAGATTTATTTTTCAGCTTTCAAAAGCGTGCAAGGACGGCCGATGTGAAGACGCTGCAGTATTACAATGAAGTCCAAGATTCTTGCAAAACTGGATTTTTTTGCTCAAGAGGCAGAATCATTACGGTCAGCAATGTGAGAGAATTTGTGTGGGCCGTTATCCCGTCCTTCCTGTTTCCTGTCCAATGACCTTTAAATCAGACCACCAAATCAATGTCGTGCTAGGTACAAGCAATGCCATGAGGTCAATTTTTATTCCATCATTGTGTTGACACGGTGTGCACTTGCCATGAGTATTGTTGACCGTATTCCCTGGTTCAACCACTAGGGAGTGATTGAACAACTGATCGGAAATTCCTTGGATTTTTCCATGCATGATTAAGCTTTGAAATTTTCAATTTTATTGATTATTCAGAAAGCTAGCCTAGCCCAAAATTTGGGTGTTGGGCGGATGGAATCTTGTATCCATCATGGGTGAGGGGATACTCCGCTACTAGTGATCCGGGTTCAACTCCAACAAGCTCCATATGAACCAAGGCCACAAAGGAGATAACCAGGGAGACCTCCTTGACCAGAATAATCTCCTCCTTGACTTCTGGACAGCCGTAGCAGTGGCTCTACTGCTCCGATTTGGGCGGTCTTGGATGCATTGGAAAGCTTTGATCACAAGCTATAAGGATATAATGTAATATCACTATGATAAGTAACAAAAACGTGTTTTGACTCAGTTATCCTGTTGAAACGAGTTGCTCTTCACTCCTAGTCTGTGATCCTTGAGCTCCACACTCTTCACCATTGGTGTCCATTGGCTTCACTGAACATTGGTAGAGTGCATCATTGAGGGCTAGGCATCATTGAGGGTGCCTCTACACCCACGTACGCCAACACATTGTCAACATATCATCAGTGAAGTATACCTCCAAACGTTTCAGCTACATTTGAACCATCGGTCCTGTTGAACTTGCAAGATAAAAAGGTTATGGAAGTGCCAGTTGCATCTTATTTGTTCCTCTCGTTGAGAACAGCTTCCTGTGAATGCACACTGAAGCTCCTCCATTGCCGGGGTGATTTGTTGGAGTGGATGGTTATTGAGGATATCACACCCTAACAGCTTTTGGTGCTTGTTGTCATCAATTTGAGCCTGTCAGTTGGTGCCCCTCCTATTATGCCAGGTTTCACTTTGATGGGAAATTGTGGGGATGGGAGGGATGGCAAATTTTAGGGGTTCCTGACCAAATTGGCCATTGGGGCCATCAAAGCTATGCCATTGTTGTTTCCTAGTTCACCTCAAAAGAATCATTGGTCTCTCACTACTAATCCTCCTTCACTGAATTTCTTGCCACTTTACCACTGCTCCTTGCCGAGTGTGCAAGTTTCTTCTACCATCTTTGTTGTGAGGTCTTTTGCAGTTTAGATGGCGGATATGTGCTGAACACTTGTGCAAGGTTGTCATCCAGGAGTAAACTCATTGGTTGTCCTTCCAAAGCCGTTGTGTTTTGACATGAAGTGTTATGTTGAGAGGAATGTAGGTGGTTCACAGGTAAAAGCTACAAAGAAAAAGATGACTCATGGATTTGGGACATTTGAATGATTTTTCATTTGCAGTAAGGATATCTTGATAACAAGTTTTGGAATCATTGAAAGCACACATACAACAGAAAAAACAAGGATATGGCATACTTGGGGTCTTGGATGCTCGAGCCGAGTGATGCGTACACCGCTGCATCATGAGAGGCTGCTTTGATGAACTCCGCCAAGACGTCAGGGGGGTTTGAGAATTTTGAGGTGCATCTTTATAAGAATCTAGCACCATCAGGAAGTCACACAAATGGGGTTGAAATGTGAATACACTTTAGGATTTGTTTTTCTCAATACTTCTTGAAAGTGCTTGAACCTACCTGAACCTTCTGGAATGGAACACGGAAGGTCGGGAAAGATGGCCAAAATGCCCCCCACCTAACAGCAAGGGCAAATTCTAGTGGTTTAACATTTTTGGACCATGAATGTAAGGACCAAAATTCCCACACATAGAGTTTGGGGACTCGTTTATGTCAGTGAAGAAACAGCCCAAGACTGGCTCATTCTTGTCTACACTCTTGTATTGATCAGCTCAACATTTTTGACAATTGCCATCAAAATTAACTTGTAGCAACTTATAAACAACCCGATAGTCCTCACTTCTCACTACTTCTTCAACTCAAGTACTTCTACCAATTCAACTTCTTCATTCTTCTCAGCATAACACAAAGCAATCAAAGTACATCATTGATGCAGGGACATCCGACAAATTTTCTCTTATATAACATCCTTATACAAGTATTATGTGCATCTTTGTCATCAAGATGGTCAAAGACCTCGCAAAGGTGACTGTGAAAGGAGAGAGCGTGCCCGGAAACAAGAAGCGGTAATTGGTAAGGACTTCAACGATCGATAAATGATTTTTGGTGCTCACTAGGTGACCAAAGAAACAGCGTTGCTAGGCTTCACGGCAAATGGAGCAACTCCGATGAATGCAATGGCCACTTTACTGATAGAAACCTTGAGTTTGGCAATTCCCTTGCCTCTTTCATTGCCTGTCGGTGCGATACATGGCATGATTGGAGGAGGCACAAGCCAACAAGCTTGAATCAAGACAACATCTACTATCAATTTTCAGGAAACAAGAGCCTCAACAACCATCTGCTCCAACAGCTCACTACGGTAATTGGGGATCTACAAATATGCACGCATGGGAAGTAGTTCTCACCAAGATACATTTCCAACTCTTGATTGAGCCCAAATCTGGTTGGCACTACCAGAGTCATTTGATCTTGAAAACTACAAAGGACCAATGGTTTGGATGTGGCTCACAATATTACCTCTGCATAAGTCAACAAGAACCAAAAGAAGATTTACCTCATGGAATTTCTTTCAGTAGTCCAATTCAAAGGATATCCAATGGCAACAAGAGACTGCCAGAGCCTAATCAACATCTCACATCGCTTCAGTAGTCCACTGTGACAGATTATGTAGACCACTCCTGCAAATCCATCATCGCCAATAACATCACCCCCATGAATCGTGTTTCTACTATAGGAACAACCTCAATCGTAACATTTTTGAAGCAATTACAAAAATTTGCATTGAGATGGCCTTCTGTGCATGATCGCAGGAGTAATTACATCCACAGTGGCAACAGTTATGCTTGACTTGTAGGATGCCGGGAAATATCTTGTGCAACTGTTGAAAGTAACAGCAACATGCCCAAAAGGGGAGAAAGTCTTAATACAAAACCGGAGGAGTTAGGAAACGGAAAAGGGCGGGAGAAGAGGATGAAAATCCTGTCAGGTTGAGAAGATCCGTGACATCCAATTGCCCATCTAAATGGATCTCGGTACCAAGTACAAGGATTTCGAAGATTGTAAAATTTGTGAATGGGTACGAAGACAACCGAATGATGATACTGTTGTGAGTGCTAGTGAGGGGCTGTAAAAGTCGTAAAACGGCACTTGCACTACTTGATGGATGAGATTCTTATAGATTTATGACAAACAGATGTTTTACAAGGTGGTTTTGAAAAACAAAAGCAGGGCTGTTTGAAGGAACAAACATGGACAGATGAATGCAGATTTTCTAAATTTGTTGACGAATTTAAACTAAAACTAAGGAATTACAGGATGTGACGGCTTGAAGAACCTATCTAATGAGTGACCACAAAATCATCATCAGACAAGATATTCTACACCGGCACAATCCGCAAGTGGAATAACATAACGATGTAGTCCAAGTCAACATCAATGACAGAAAGCTTCACCTATGTCTGATCAAGCAATGCATGAGGTAGTAGTGGTTATAGGAAGTAGCAACAAAGGAAGAAATACAGGAGGTTAATCAAATGAAGTTAAAGGAAGCCACAATGTGATGCACAGTGCCAATTTCATTAGACGTAGCAAAGAGATACCTACAACACAGAGCTCATGCATGGCTAGCCCACGTGGAAATAGGAGGAGGGAGCAAGAAAGTCATTGTAAGAGTGACAAGATCAACAACGTCATTGGCCATAACAACTCAGAATTCTGCAGCCATTTTAGAGAAATTTGTATCTATTTTTTAGGGATTTTTGAGGGTTTTTCTTTCATGAAATACTTTCAGCGATACCTCCACAACACAGTACTGATCATCAGATAAGTCTGAAGTTGGGTAGCAGACCAACGGTGAAGGGGACCTATTGGGTAATAAATCACAAGAAGACTGAGCTCCAAGAGGAAATTGTTGAGGGGTTTATCAGGGAATGAAATGTGAATTCCCATGGACTATAGTGTGTTGAACGACATTACCCATTAAGAACTGCCACACAATTCTTTGAGCAGATGAAGCTTTCAACCAACTCTAAATAGTGAAAATGTTCATCGAGTACGATACAGAGAGAGACTATCATTTGAGCCACAAATCAGATAATGAAATAACGAAGACAGTCCACATGCTACTAGCACATCGGGTGCACAATTATTCTGTAAAAACTCACAAATACCCTGGAATTATGGCAACAGTGAGCAATATTTTCTAACTGTAGCCCGATGACTTTGTCGTGTATCTCAATGATATCCAAATGTACAGTTTTACGCTGGAGGAGCACATTGGACATGTTTGAAAAACCCCTAACATTTTGAAAAGAGAGAAGTTCCATGCGAAATCCTTGAATTGATATTTTTTACTGTTTGGTCGAGGTTTTTGGCCCCATCATTGGTGGCGGACGAATCACGATGGATCTGAAGAAAGTGAAGGCAGACATTACACTAGTGCTTTATGATTTCAATATCAAATAATTATTTTGGACAGCTAAATCAATGTCGTGGTGACAAGAAGATATTTCCTTGTCTAAATGAATACGTTTAATAATTAGTCTGAGGAATGACTGCAATGGGTGCTCTAAAAGTCACAATTGTTACTGTTTCTACAAAGTTTTGAGTGGAATGAAGGGCCATTTTGAGCCAAAATTAAAACGATTTAAAAAGCAGGACAACATAAGTTCGTTCATTTTAATAACAAAATATATATCATTTTGAAAAAATAATAATTTTGGACCATAAAACATTTAATACGACTAATTCATAAAGCAATAGGGCAATTTCCCAAAGCCTATCAATTATGGGACATCCAAGTGTTTTGTGATTTTTACAACTACTAGCGTCAATTCTTACGGGAGTTTGCCAGTGACATTTTCTCTCTCAGATCTGATTTCTACAACCAAGGCGTTGAAATAGGGAGATAGAAAACCAGATGTTTTCAATTCATTGAGAACCACTCTCACCTTAGTGCCGGCCTTATGATAGGCGGATCCAATGGTGGACTACATCATCGGAATGGATGAATCGGATCAAGCATTTAGAGCCGTTCTCCTCCAAGACAATGTCACGTACATTTCAATAGAACTACTTGGGCCAGAACTAAACCACTTGGTGAGAAAAAAAATTGGTGGTCTTGCACACATTCAACATGTGGTGGTCCATTCAGGCATGCAGACGATGTGCACCAATCATCGTGCACTAAAGTACATCAAGACTCATTCAAATGCATGCTGTCAACACATGAAATGGATCAAGTTCCTTGAATCCACCTTCACCTATGACATAGATTACATACATGAAAAAAAAAAAGATGCTATGAGGCGGTGACCAGATTCACTGGCAAAGATCAGCATGTCACTCAAAAAACAAGACCCGTACCTCGTGACGTTGTTTGCAAAGGAGTACGAGGAGTTTGGAGGTTACCAGGATACCAAGTTATAATTCAACAAACCATATCGTCACTGGCTATTTACTCACCAGGCCATTTTACCATCCAACGATGAGTTACATGGCATCCCACTGGAGGAGTGCCACGATATGTGTCCAGGGGGACACTTCGATGCAGACAATACATTGAAAAAAACTCGTATATGACTACTGATGTGACGAGATGCAAACCGCCATTACAAACTATTGCAAGATGTGTAACATGTTTCAATGCCATAGTTTGAGGTGATCCAATTTCCTGGGTTTTCTACAGCCTCTACTACTTTCAAACATATCCATGGACTTTGGGACAGTTTTTCCTGTCACAACGGAGGAGGTTTAAATCATCCTTGCAGTGGTTGAACGGAACCAAGCTCCACCTCCCTGAGAACATGGCTATCCAAGTGGTTTCCACACTAGCTCACTAAATCTTTATTGGGAACCAATTGAACAAATTCTTGGCACAGACGTGCCAACACCACCACCCTTGAAAGGAGACAAGGGCATGCATTACGAGGTCAAAGGAATTCTGAGACAACACCAACAAGAAAAATTGGCAAATTGTCCCGTCAAGTGGCAGGGCTACAATGCCTCGTACAACCAGCGGGAGCCCAAGCAATCAACATGTTGATTATTACTTCAGCCGACATCAGCCAACGTCTCAAAAAACGTCAAGATGTTTCGGCGGGGGGGGGGGGGGTACGTCCTTGATGTACACCATTCCCAAGACTCTGAACATGATTGCTCATTTCTTAAAATTCATGTCCCATGTCATGTCAACCTTTGGAAAAGAAGGCCTTCCAGCTGAGGCAATTTTGGTCACCTAACCCAACCTCAGATATTCTGTTCTGGAAAATTCTCACAGGTTCAACTAATATCATGTTGTATGAAATTTATGGTGACCTCTACCCAGTTTCAGAGGTGTCAACAATGGATGTGCCAGGCTATTCCAAAAAATGTCTCAGTTTAAAAATATCCAAAGACCAATATAGTTATAGATCGGTTGGGCTTAGGGAGTTCCTCACCTCCTCTGATGACTGAAAGAATTACACATACTGTGACAAAGTGAGGCACAATTCCAAAAATGCACATGAATTATGTCTTGTGCCAGAAGTTGTCAGCCCTCCAGAGCCTCCAACAAAATTGGCTTCAATAACTCATCACGGTGATGAAGACACTCAAAACTCGCACAAGCAAGAAGTAGTGCTCATTAGGAAGAATAACAAACTCTAGAGTGCACCCCAAATCCATCCAGGTTTTGACCCTGCAAATCCAAAAGGACCAACAATGCCAATATGGCTGATGAGTCTTGATCTGTACTTGAGAGTTTCTGGGGCCAACAACAACAAGAATAAGATTGAACTGAGAACCTTGATGTTGTGTGGCACGGCATGAAGTTGGTGGTCTGTTCTAAACTACATCCAACAACAGCAGGAGACCAGCACAGCAAGATGAATCACTCATGCAAGAGATCTCACATCACTGAATTCACGTATTGCACCCCTCAAGCAGATCAAAATGACGTATCAAGATCTGAGGACTCCACCAAGAGACAATAATCACTTCACATGCAAATTCTTTGCATGTTTTAAATTTTTAAACAAGAATTGTGACACACATTTGCAAGCTACAATGGCTACTTCAGCAGTATACCATGGGAGAGTATACATGGTGTTTCAATAAAACGATCACCCACAGTGATTTCACCCTTGAAGAACTCTAGTTGAACTATGATAGCGTCAAACGTGACATACGGTGAGCACTTCTAACATTGGGTATCCAGGTGTACCTTATTGTGAATGATCACAGCAACAAATCGTATTGAAACAACAACTAAAAAGCCTGGAAAAAAGAATCCAAAGGCTGGAAACCCCAAAATCACCCTTCTTCTTATGGAAAAGGAGATTCGCAGTCTGCAGGAACGTCCACACTGATGGAAACCAATNGGGGTACGTCCTTGATGTACACCATTCCCAAGACTCTGAACATGATTGCTCATTTCTTAAAATTCATGGCCCATGTCATGTCAACCTTTGGAAAAGAAGGCCTTCCAGCTGAGGCAATTTTGGTCACCTAACCCAACCTCAGATATTCTGTTCTGGAAAATTCTCACAGGTTCAACTAATTTCATGTTGTATGAAATTTATGGTGACCTCTACCCAGTTTCAGAGGTGTCAACAATGGATGTGCCAGGCTATTCCAAAAAATGTCTCAGTTTAAAAATATCCAAAGACGAATATAGTTATGGATCGGTTGGGCTTAGGGAGTTCCTCACCTCCTCTGATGACTGAAAGAATTACACATACTGTGACAAAGTGAGGCACAATTCCAAAAATGCACATGAATTATGTCTTGTGCCAGAAGTTGTCAGCCCTCCAGAGCCTCCAACAAAATTGGCTCCAATAACTCATCACGGTGATGAAGACACTCAAAACTCGCACAAGCAAGAAGTAGTGCTCATTAGGAAGAATAACAAACTCTAGAGTGCACCCCAAATCCATCCAGGTTTTGACCCTGCAAATCCAAAAGGACCAACAATGCCAATATGGCTGATGAGTCTTGATCTGTACTTGAGAGTTTCTGGGGTCAACAACAACAAGAATAAGATTGAACTGAGAACCTTGATGTTGTGTGGCACGGCATGAAGTTGGTGGTCTGTTCTAAACTACATCCAACAACAGCAGGAGACCAGCACAGAAAGATGAATCACTCATGCAAGAGATCTCACATCACTGAATTCACGTATTGCACCCCTCAAGCAGATCAAAATGACGTATCAAGATCTGAGGACTCCACCAAGAGACAATAATCACGTCACATGCAAATTCTTTGCATGCTTTAAAATTTTAAACAAGAATTTTGACACACATTTGCAAGCTACAATGGCTACTTCAGCAGTATACCATGGGAGAGTATACATGGTGTTTCTATAAAACGATCACCCACAGTGATTTCACCCTTGAAGAACTCTAGTTGAACTATGATAGCGTCAAACGTGACATACGGTGAGCACTTCTAACATTGGGTATCCAGGTGTACCTTATTGTGAATGATCACAGCAACAAATCGTATTGAAACAACAACTAAAAAGCCTGGAAAAAAGAATCCAAAGGCTGGAAACCCCAAAATCACCCTTCTTCTTATGGAAAAGGAGATTCGCAGTCTGCAGGAACGTCCACACTGATGGAAACCAATGTCTACAGCTCGTAGGACCAAGTGCTCTGCTAGCTTTGTAGAAGACTGGGCCATGTCTAGTGCAACCATCACATGCATCAACAACAAGCCAAAAAATGGATGAAGTTACAGAAAACTTTGGATGATTTAGGATATGCAAAGGGAAGGAGTAAACGGCTACCCTCTTGTCTGGCTGAGAAAATCAGCACCGACCAATTTTCCATTTGAATGGCTTAGAACGCAACACACAAGGATTCCTTAGACCTTAAAGTTTAACGAGGGGTACAAGTATGGCCAACCGGCGATACTGCTATGAGTACAACCGAGGGATTGCAAAAGTTGAAAGATGGTGTCGGAACTATTGGAGAATTTCCCTCACAATTCTATTAGTGAAAATATTCTTGTAAAATTTCCCCACGGATTCATTGATTTCACGAACATCTACAAATTTGTTCAGAGATACCCAACGAGCAACCTCAAAATATCTCTGGGCAATATTTCCTGCGCTGACATAATCGGCAAGTGGAATGGACCAGTCGCACAGTCTACGCTAGAATTAATGGTACAAAATTATTCTTGTCTCTGATCGAGCAGCCCATTATGCACCGGCACCTAAAAGAAGAAGCAGAGGACAAATCAATCCGGGACAAAGGAGCAGGAGATGCTATCTTATCCACTAAAGGGTGATACAAAATGCTGATACTGCTCAGAATGATGCACCAAACGTGTGGCCAGGTCTTCTTGCAAGCCTTGGGCATCACCTAGCAGTCCCAGAAGTTCTTGTGCTGCTGCTCTGCCATGACGATGGTGTTCGGATCTACTCGCATAAGCTGAACATGCACAAAGACTCATAGACATAGGTGAAATCCACGGCACATGGTGGAACAAGTTTTGTATGTAGAGACTCGTGTATCGAACCTCACCTCAACGCAATAAGTGGGGAACAAGGCCCACAACATGACCTTCTCTCCCATGAAATCTTCTTTAGCCTAGTCACATACCTTCCATATCAGCTGGTAACCAACTTTCTTGCGTGTCACCACTTTGATGACGACGCGGAGTGCTTTTGGCATCAGTGGTGGGGTCCTGTGCCATGGTGTCCCGGATCCGACGTAGGAACCACTTTGCTGTGTGTATAGGATTCCTCTTTCCTGTGATAGGGACCTCAGACTAGGCTAGCCAGCGTGGTACCTGAGGAGGAGGGCAAGATCATGAAATCTGGTACAGCAGACTCCACAACCTTATTGGCTTATAAACCAGTTAATTTCACAGACATTCCGGAGCAATGTATACTAGTGATGAAGGATTTTGAGGGGATTTACCCCCAATGAAGCACCCCAATAGTTTCTCTATAATACAGCACTGACCACCCAATCAACCCGAAGCCAGGCAGCAGACCAATGGTCAGGCAGACCAAGTGGATGATCCACCATGATTTGACCGAGTTAAAACTCAAATTTTACAAGATGCTTGTGTACAGGGTAATATGTGCATCCACATCATCAAAGGCAACTTCGGTAATTTTCTCAAAATTAATACTGGTGAAATAGTAATGTGCGTGGACTCTTGTTTGTGAAAACAATCATCATCAAGAATGGCTCCTCTCTTGTGCGAGTATACGAGCATTTTTTTACTGAATCCAGAGAGGACAAATTTCCAATGAAATTGACCGAAATAGTGGTTATAACTAGAACTACATATGTTATAAGGAAATCACAAAGACCATGTTTGGCATTCATTACGAGCATGTCCATTTCACATTATGTAATTCAGACTCAAAAAATTTCCAATGAAGTTTATTGAGACAATAAATAACATCTTATGGCTGTACCTCAAAGATGTAGTCACCTACCTAGGTAAAATCCTCATGTACAGCCACACACTGGAGAAGCACGATGGGCGTCTCCAAGAAGTCCTATAATTTTTGCGATGGGATAAATCTTACAAAATACCCTTGAAGTGAGACTTTGATCATCGTTTGATCGAGTTCTTATGCCACATCATCGAGGGTAGATGGATACAAATGGGCTTGAAGAAGGTGACAGCAGTCCCCCATTGGTCATCTTCCACCAATTCTTAGGATCTCCAAGTTATATTGGGCTTTTTAAACTACCTTTCATGTATAGAATCACGCTTCTTGAGTCGTTTGATCCTACGAATTGAAAACGACCAACGGTTCAGATGTGGTTAACGAGTTTTGGAAATGTACTTCACCACTTCTAGGGTTAAGAGTGACAGACCCAAAATAAAACTTGTGGCCTTGATTTTGCATGGCACGCCTCATTTTGGTGTTTTGATCTGTAGACCATCCACCGGCAGCAGGAGAGCAGCAGAGCTGGATCAACGGCTCACACAATCAATCTCATGATGTTTACCGCATGCATTCTAANTTTCATGTATAGAATCACGCTTCTTGAGTCGTTTGATCCTACGAATTGAAAACGACCAACGGTTCAGATGTGGTTAACGAGTTTTGGAAATGTACTTCACCACTTCTAGGGTTAAGAGTGACAGACCCAAAATAAAACTTGTGGCCTTGATTTTGCATGGCACGCCTCATTTCGGTGTTTTGATCTGTAGACCATCCACCGGCAGCAGGAGAGCAGCAGAGCTGGATCAACAGCTCACGCAACCAATCTCATGATGTTTACCGCATGCATTCTAATTCTCAATCAGATCAATCTGATGTGGCACGACTCACCAAATCCACCTGAAAGTTGGACAGAATTTGTGCACGCAGTACTTGCATGCTTTGGAAAAATGAGCAAAAAATCTGACGTATGATACAAGCTTGAACGCTTGCCTCATCTGTCCAGCGTGGCAAACTATGCACGTCATTTCTGTATAATCCTCGCAGACAGCTACCCATCCACTGCAGAGTTGTTAATTATCTAATCTGTTTACAGATTTGGAATCCTTGGATTTTCATGTGCAGTTTTGAGCTTGCATTTGCTCAATTTGGTTGAGAATTCATAAAGTTAGCCCCATGCAAAGTTCGGGTGGTAGGCAGGTGGAATCTGGGTGTGCGTCACCGGTGACGGGATAATTCCACCGCCGGTGGTCCGAGTTCGGCTCCAATGGGCTCCAAAGACACGTGGGCTATAAAGGAAGGGACATGGGAGGTCTCCTGGACCAAGGCGGAGCCTCCCCCTGCGTGGGAGGGCCAGGAAGGGTGCTTCGATAGGCCACCGTCAAAGCGCCTTCCATCACTCCCGTTCGTGGGCATGGTGGACGGCTCAACCATGGGTCACTTCAACAGTCATAGCAGGGGCTCTGCTGCTCCGTTTTAGGCTTACTTGATCGCGTTGGAAATCTTTAGATCACAGGCTACAAGAATATGATGTAACATCACCAAAATAACTAACTATTAATGGTCTTCAGCCTTTCACAGTTTTTGCAACCTGCATTCTGCCAGGATTCTTCTAACTTGGTGTGTGGCAATCCAAAGCACACATTAATCTTGGAAGTCTTTTTTGCCTAAGCAGCCGTGGACACTTGGTGGATCAGAGCACGCCAGAAAATCAATCCTAAAAAATCCATATCGTGGCGGCCGAAAGTTGTTATGAACAGAAACCTCATCTGGTGTGGAGATCAAAGCCGTGGATCGACACAATTAAAGGCTGTGGTGGACTTGCAGGAAGCCAAGGCAAATCCTGCATGAAATTCAGAAGCAAAAGACATGAGGAGTTGGGAAATGGCAAGGTTTAGGAGTAGACAGTGAACCTCATATCCGATGAGAATGATATATCCCAAAAGATCGCCCATCTTAATGGATCATATTGTTGTATCCAAGGATTCCTAGGATTGAAAAGTTTGACAAGAGTATGAGGACCACCAATGGACGATAGTCTTACGAGTACAACAAAGGGGCTGTAAAAGTCGTAGAATGGTACAGACAATACTGGATGGAGGAGCCTCTCATTGATTCATTGGCAATGAAAATTTTCATGAACTGGATCTATAGACCAAACCAGGGGCATTTGAAGGAAAACC
This sequence comes from Penium margaritaceum, assembly GCA_023375785.1. NCBI lineage: Eukaryota > Viridiplantae > Streptophyta > Zygnematophyceae > Desmidiales > Peniaceae > Penium > Penium margaritaceum. Next base: position 38,018 of record SZWC01022793.1, read on the forward strand.
CGTTGACAAAAGACTACAGATCTGTAGAATTCTCCAACCACTCCAACAACAAATTGGAGATCTGCATAACACAATTGCCTAGAAGAATTTCCTAATGAGTGACTAAAAAATCATCATTAAACAACATCTCCTGTATGGGGACAATTCGTAGGTAGATTGGAGGAGCAACACAACATACGTTAAAATTAATGGATGAAGATGACACCTGACTCTGATCAAGGGACCCATGTGATGGATATGAGGGTGCCAGAAAGTGAAAAACATAGGTTGCTCGATAAAAATCATCTGGCATGAGTGAGATATGGATTTCCACAGTTTGGAGATCATGGGTCGGATTCAAGTGACGATCTGAGCGATTTGAGCTCAAAAGGCGGCAAGATTATTGGCCTGACGGCTAAGAGCGGTCTTCAAGGAGAAAAGCCGGCTGAAGGACCTCCAAGAGACTTCAAAGAAGGTGCAGACCATGATTTCTGTTCTTCCAAGTGGTGACAAGGTGACAAGGTGACTGCCGCTAATCCCGCTAGGCTAGGAGAGTGTGCTAGAGGGTAGACTTTGAAAGAGTGTATCTCACTGCTCCCTAGGCCAAATGAGGCATAGAAGGGCTTGTTAGAAAGCTGTGAAAATTTACTTTCTCACTCAATAGTTTACTTAGACATTATTTTTCTTTAAAAACCTACAATTGCTTCCGCAATTTCTGTCTGTGCAACCTGCAACTTCCTCTCACAAACAGTTGGTCCTGCCTAGGCGGCTCTTGGTGAGCCTGACCACCTCCCTGAGGGCTGCCCCAGTTTTCATCAGTGACATCAGAGCTAGAACATGGCTTTGTCTCATCCTTGAGGCATTCCTTTCACCCTGTTGTGTGAGAGAGTTTTTTGAGGGCTGAACGTTGCACTACCATGGCGACATCCGCTTCTGTGGTGGCCGGCGTCAACATCGCCAAGTTCGAAGGCAAGAACTTCTTCAACTGGAGAAACAACATGAAGATGGTGCTGATGGAGAAGGGACTCTGGAGTCATGTGAGTGAGGAGGAACCAGCTCAGTCCTCTCTCTCACCTGATGAGGCCCGTACCCACCGCGAGAAGTGTGACCGCGCCCTTGCCACCATCTACCTCTACCTCGCCGAGCGGCAGTAAATTCTCTTCCGTGAAATCCTCACCCCTAAGGAGGCTTGGAAGAAGCTTGATTCTACTTATGCATCCAATTCAATCCTCATGAACATGCAGCTGCATCGTCGCTTTCACACTGTGAAGATGGATGAGTCCGGATCCATGATTGATTACATCAACATGGTGAAGTCTCTTGCCGACCAGCTTTCTGCAATTGAGGACCCTGTCAAGGAATGTGTGCTCATGCTAACCATCCTCTCTGGTCTTCCTAGCAGATACACTCCTCTCAATGTTGCCCTAGACCAGCGTGGTGACAATTTTTTAGGAAAGCCTGATGTTTGAGGAGGAGCGACGCAAGGGAGATGAGGGCGGAAGCGGACTAGACGTCGCTCTCATCACCAACTCTGGTCATGGGGGTGGTAATGCACCAACCAGGGACAACAGCAGAGGAGGGAAGAAGAAGGGGAACTGCCACTACTGCAATAAGACAGGCCATTGGGCATGCGAATGCTGGAAGAAGAAGGCGGACATTGCGGCTGCAGTAGGAGTGGGAAAGCAGTCCGACACTTCTGCCAATGCAGCAGATTGGGAGAGTGGTTTCGTGCCAACCATCCGGGTCCTGCACGTCTACGAAAACACCGCCTTGTTCTGGATCATCGACTTGGGAGCCACGCGACACATGACGTGTCGCAAGGAGTGGTTTGTTGTCTACACCGTCATTGAGCCTCGTCGGGTGTACATGGGGGATAACCATGTGAAAATGGCAGTTGGGGAGGGTGAGATTGTGTTTTGTGCTTCTGTTGAGGGTAAGCAGGTGGAAAATCGTGTGAAAGAGGTGATCCATGTTCCGGGCTGGCAGCTAACCTCCTCTCTGTCTCATCTCTCATCTCCGAAGGCATGCAGGTTCGCTTTGAGAATGTTGGCTGCACCATCTTTGCCTGTGCAGGCCGTGTGCTTGCAAAAGTGGACAAGGGGGACAGACTTTACGGTCTCTATGTGGCGTCAAAGAAGGAAGCCGACTCAGCGTTCGCGGCGAGAGAGAGAAAACACGACATTGGCCTGTGGCACCGCCGGCTTGGTCACCTCGGCTTTGGCGCAATCATCTCCATACAGCAGATGGTCCGCGGCCTGGAGCTTAAGGGGGTGAAGTAGCCTGGTGCATCGGCTTGTGAGAGCTGCATTGAAGGGAAGCAAGCCCGCGCTCCTTTCATGGGGGAAGGGAAGGGGGTGGCTGAGCTTCTCTCACTCGTTCACTCTGATTTATGCGGTCCCATGCCATCTCCGTCCTTTTCCAGCAAGTTGCACTTTGTCACATTCATTGATGAAAAGTCAAGGAAGACGTGGGTGTCCTTCTTGGCTGGAAAGAATGAGTGCTTTGATACTTTCGAGGTGTGGATTGCTGCTGCACAGAATGAGAGTCGCGGGTGCTTGAAGGTGCTTCGCACCAACGGTGGAGGAGATTACCTCTCCAACGACTTCCGCAACTTGCTCAAGCGTCGCGGTGTCAGGCACGATGTCACCCTACCTAGAACACTGCAGCTGAACGGCGTGGCTGAATGCACGAACCGCACGCACATGGAGCGTGTTCGGAGCATGCTCCAAGACGCGGAGCTCCTGTCAACCTTTTGGACGGAAGTGGTCAACACTGCCGTGTACCTGAAAAACCGGAGTCCCACGCTCGCCGTGCCGCTCATGATACCAGAGGAGGCGTGGACGGGACGCAAGCCAACAGTGATGCACCTGAAAGTATTCGGGTGTGGTGCATTAGTGCACGTGCCTGCTGGAAACCACAACAAGTTGGATGCAAAATCCGTGAAGGCGGCATTCCTCGGCTACGACACCATGGGATACCACCTCTACAACCTTGCCGCACGCAAGATCATCCGCAGCCGTGACGTGGTCTTTCAAGAGGACGTGAAGGGCTGGACTTAGAGCCCTATATCTGTAGTTCCACTTGCTCCCGCGCTTGTACCTTAAGTGGAAGAAGAACCGGTACCAGGAGAAGGCGGTGTGGTGATAGCGGCACTGGCAAGGAGGTGGAGGGAGCTGAGGAGGAGAAGGAGCCTGCAGCCGAATCTGATGAGGAGGAGCAGCAAAGCAACGTACCGCAGCTGCCACAACGGTCCGCACACATCAACAAAGGTGTAAAGGACAGTGAGGAGCAGCCATGGCGGTCCAAGAGG
>SZWC01022794.1:6334-17645 GCA_023375785.1 Penium margaritaceum
CGTGAATGATGCATGCCGCTATTCTCAGCAATGGCCTTTGTGCTTTGGTTGTCGCAACGCAAAGTGATGCAGCGAATGGGTACACGCAGCTGCTGCAGCAAGCGACAAAGCCAAACAGCCTCACATGTGCCTGCTCCAAGTGCAACATACTCAGCCTCAGCGGTGCTGCGTGCCACACACCCCTGCTTGCCACTTTTCCAGGATACTGCAGTGCCGCCAACAAGGAAGATGTAGCCTGTTCGGCTGCGGGCATCAGTGTCCTGTGCCCAATCACTGTCGGTAAAGCCGTCCACTACCACCGAGGGCTGTGCACAAAAGTACAGTCTGATGCGGGGTGTGGAGAGAACATAGCGCACAACCCGCAATGCAGCCTCAAGATGCCGCTCACGGGGGCACTGTGAGAACTGAGAAAGGAAGTTTACAGCAAACGCCACATCAGCACGAGTGGTAGTGGCAAGGTACATCAATGAGCCAATGAATCCAAGATAGTCGGTCACATCGACCGTCTCCCCCAGCGTGGACACCTCCCGGGACTTCAGTAAGGACTGACCGGTAGGCGTCATGGGTGTGGACGCAGTGGGGATGGCTGTGAGGAGCACTGAGAAGCGCTCCCCCAGACTACGTACATATGCAGCCTGATGAACGTGCAGGGTACGTCGCTGGCGATCACGTTCCAGCTCCATGCCAAGGAAGACCCGAGCCTGACCAAGATCTTTCATCTTGTAAGTCGACTGCAAAAGAGCTTTGACAGCTCTAACTGAGGCCGGATCGGGGGAGGCGATGAGGAGGTCATCCACGTAGACGAGGATGGCCACAAGTGGTTTGGTGGGATCACTAAGGAACAGGGCAGGGTCCACGGGGCTTCGTTTGTAGCCACCCTTTCCAAGAGTCGCAGTGATCTCCTGGTTCCAACACCGTGGTGACTGTTTCAAACCGTAGAGGGCCTTGCGCAGACGCCATACCCTTTTTGTTCCATGTGAGAAGCCAGGTGGCTGTACCACGTAAATCTCCTCATCCAAGCTGCCATGGAGAAAGGCATTGTTAACATCCATTTGCACGAGTTCCCAGTCGTGCTGAGCGACTAGGCTTAGGAGAGCTCTGGCCGTGGTGTACCTGCCAACTGGTGCGAATGTCTCATCAAAGTCGACACCCGGGATCTGGGAGAATCCCTTTGCGGTGAGGCGAGCTTTGTACCGTTCTATTTTGTTGTCAGGGTTGAGTTTGCGGCGGTACACCCACTTGGCTACGACTGCCTTGCGACCAGGTGGTAGATCCACGAGCTCATACACGCCATGTTCAGTGAGTGCATCAAGCTCGGCCTTCATAGCCTTCTCCCACAGCGGTGAGTCAGGGGCTGTGCGAGCTGCCTGTACAGTCAGAGGCTCAGGAGGTAGAGGTGCGAGACCAGCGGCAACAAAGCATGTTGCCACGTATCCAGCCACAGAGGATGACAGGGCAGAGTGAAATTCCTCCTCAAGAAGGGAGTACCCGAGGCCTGTGCTGGGGTGGATGACTGAGGCCGCAGTGGACAGAGCAGAGGAAGCAAGACCGAGGGCTCGAAGTCCAGGGTCACCAGAGACCACTGGATGAGACTGTGAAGGAAGCGCTTGGAGGCGTCCGCCACGAGTGTAGGGTGACACCGGTGGGATGAACAGTGCACTGGATGAGAGAGGAGGAGAGGAGGAGTGCGGCTGGACAGCCGGGGGCGGAGAGGACATGGTCTCAGGAGCATGGGGCTCAGATGACGGAGTGACCGCGACAAGAGGCGACACAGATGATGTAGGGGAGACCATAGTAGGGGACTGTGGAGTAGAGTGAGCGGTCATGCGAGGAGCAGAGGACTCAGTGTGAGAGCCGGTGTGAGGAGGGGACGATGGTGAGGTAGGACTGGACTCGGGAGAACTGGACACAGGAGAGCTGGACACAGGAGAGCTGGACACAGGAGACGAGGGACGCTCCGACGGGAGAAGAGAGGGCCCAGAGGGCAGAGGACCACCCCCACCCGGAGAGGGCGGAGAGAGGGAGCCACCGAATCGCGGACAGTCGCCTTCAAAGAGGTGCTCAAAGAAGAGGGCGTCACGGGATTCAATGACTCGGGATCGAGAGGGATCCCAAAAGCGCCATGCTTTGGAGAAGGGAGAGATGCCCAGAAAGATACAAAGGTGCCCACGAGGAGAGAGCTTGCCGTCTCGTTGGTCCGAGGGGATCCACACAGAGGCAAGACACCCCCAGACACGGGCAAGCCGAAGATCAGCACGCTGCCCAGTCCAGCGCTCAAAGGGAGTGACCGTGTGAGGGAGAGGGCCATGAGGGACACGGTTCCAGACCCAGGTCATGTAGCACATTGCCTCGAAGGCAAAGAGGGACGACTGCCCGGAGGCAGAGAGAAGGGATCGGACCCCATCGGCAAGGGTGCGGTTCCAACGTTCAGAAACCCCATTCTGTTGGGGTGTGTAAGGGGCAGAGGACTCGAGGCGGATACCACGAGACGAAAGGAAGCGAGAGGTGGGACCAAAGAATTCACCCCCACGATCGTTGCGGAAGACACGCAACGAGCGCCCACAGGCACGCTCAGCCTGTGGGAGCCAAGACTCCAGGACATCAGTGACGTCGCTTTTGTGACGAAGGGCAAAGACCCAACGGTAGCGAGAAAAGTCATCCGTCAAGCACAGGACGTAGCGGCCAAGACCACCAAGAAAGTCATGGGATAGAGGACCCATGACGTTCGCATGAACCAGGTCAAGAGGGTGAGTGGTTGTTGACTCAGACAAAGAAAAGGGAGAGCGATGCATTTTGCCACTAGCACAGTCCAGACAAGTGGATGCACAAGGAGGCGCAAACGTGGCAGCGTCAAGCCCAAGAGCAGGCTGCAGGCGTAGCAGGCGTTGGATGGCAGCAGTGTGAATGTGACAGAGATGACGGTGCAAGAGATCAGCATGATCAGGAGACAAGGAAGGAGTGACGTGGACAAGTGCAGAGGTAGCGGAAGATGAGGGCAGATTGAGTGGGACGCGAAACAGGCGATCACATCGCATGCCACGAAGAACAACACGGCCAGATGAGCGCAGAGAGATGGAGGCGAGGCCACGGCTGGAGGAGAAATCCATGCCCTGGTCATCAAGGGTGGTCACGGAGAGGAAACTGACTTCCAGGTCAGGCACATACAACACGTCAGATAGGTAGACAGTGCCACCAGGACCGACAAAACGTACGACCCCAACACCTTGCACAGGGAGCAGCTGGCCAGAGCCAGTGCGAACAGAGCGGATGGATTGAACGGGACCGAGAGAGACAAAGGAAGAGCGACAAGAAGTCATGTGATGAGTGGCACCTGAATCAATGATCCAGAGGCCAGGGGATGCACGGGTGGACGGGAGAACAAGACAGACAGCGACGGTACCATGGGCGGACGAGGGGGACGAAGGGCCAAAACGTGGTGGAAAGGTGCACGACTGCCATTCCTCAATCCACTCGCAGCTTGCACGCAAGTCCCCTTGAACGCGACCAGAGGTGGCACCCCGAAGGGTGGCCTCAGACTCACACACAGACGAACAACACTGGCCACTCATACTCTCACCTCCCTGAGAGCGAAGATGGAGAAGTTCGGCGAGGCGGCGCTCCAGGTTGCGCTCCTCATCACGACGATCGGACGAGCGTTCAGAGGAACGGTCAGAGGAGCGATCAGAGAAGGTCCCATCGTCACGACTCCAGTGAGGTACGTGGTAGTGTGAAGATGGTGGGCCGTAGTATGGAGGGCCGGAGGGAGGAGGTATCCAGCCCCAGGGGCAAAGTGCAGTGGGAGTTGGATGTAGTGGTGCAGATGTGGTTGAGAGAGCAGTAGAGGACGAGGAGGATGAGGTGACGGTCACTGCTGCGGCCGCCGACGAGGCAGTGGCACCAGTGCGGGCCCAATGAGCGCGCATGGAGGATGCCAGTCGTGCATCATCACAAGGGGCAGGGCATTTTGGTGCAGAGTGACCAGATGCACCACAGTTCCAGCAAGTGACATTTGTAGTGGGAGCTGCATTTTTGCCACCGCAGCCACCCCCACGGCCTTTGCCTCCACGACCACCACCACGAGTGGATCCACCACCCCCACTGCGGGAGACACCCTGCGTAGAGTGTGCTGCTGACTATGTGGATGAGGTGGAAGAGGAGGCTGTGGTAGAGGAGGAAGAGGAGGCGGTGGTGATGGCTACGAGGGCGGCACGATGCATGCGCTTGTTTTGCAAAGCATTCCACCAGTCGGTGAGACGCGAAGCAGTGAAGTCAAAGAGGGGCCCAATCCCAGGTGGAGAATCAGTTGGGACAGACTCAGAAGCAAGACGCTCGAGCTCTGATTGAGAGACATGCAAATACAGGTCTGCGAGTTCGGGAATGAGGACTGCGACGATGGAGAGATAGGCAGAGAGAGGTCCAGGTGCGGCCTTGCCAAGATCACGCAGCAGGCGTAAGCTACGTGCCCAGTATTCATCTGCTGTTTCATCTGCGCGCATCTCAAAGGTGTTGAATTGCACTGTAAGGGCGCTTTGGGCCGCATGGCCAGTGACGGTTTTGCGGCGGCGGATAAGGGCATATGCACCGACGGGATCTGCTGGCGTGCCGCGAGAGGGGTCAGCGTTGTACGTACCAATGTCGTCAAGAAGACTCTCTAGGCCTGCGTTGATGAGTGCTCTCACGGCGCGAGCGGCCTTAGTGGGCTGCGGCACAAACGGTGGTTTGCCGGCGAGTAGTATTGCCAGAGAAGCTCACCCTGGGCCCACACGCTGAAGCGTGTTTCCCAGGAGGTGAATGTGAGCTTGGGCGTGAATTGTGGAGGTGGAGTTTCAAAGTCCTTCTGGCGGGCTGGTAGCACAGGGCGGACAAAGGCTGAAGAGGAGAGAGCTGGAGAGGAGGAGTTGGCAATGGCACCACCAGAAGGAGCTGACGAATCTGCCGAACCAGATTCTGTGGCGGGAAGCACTGCAGCAAATGCGGGCATGGACCGCAACTGTTCTAACACTAGAGCAGCAATGGTGGCAGCAAACTCCTCTTTTGATTCCTGCCCCCGAAGAAGCTCATCCTCTGCTCTACGTCTCTCCGCCTGTGCCTCACTGAGGGCGGCCTGGAGGGCCTCTATGGTCTCCTCTGGTGCAGGCATGGTATGAAGATAGACTCAAGCCTATGAGTGGAGTGAGTGAGAGGATGTGAGATGCAAGTGAGGGAAGGGGTGAGTGAGAGTGCTCTGCTCACCGCGAGGAAGAAGGCTGAAGAGCGGCGGCACCACAGCAGCGGCTGAGGAAGACAGGACAGCCACCCACCTGGCCACCGCCACAGTGAGGCAGAGAAGCCCCGTCGCAGTGGCACCAGCAACCGCAGCTGAGGCTGATGCGATCAGAACAGCGGTGGTGACGCGTGATTGTGCGTCACGAGGGGCACCAGTGGGCGTCAGCACTGCGGTTGCGGTGGACGCTCTGATGGAGCCGACAGAGTTGGAGGTAGTGTCTGCTGCTGTGGAGGCTGCGGTTGCAATAGAAGCTGCTGCTGCTGTGATCTGAGTGGCAATATTGGCAGCCGCTGCTGCTAGTAAGGTGAGAGAAGCAGCTGTCTGTGTGTATGCTTCAGTTGCTCGACCGACAGCCGTCTGTGCAGGAGCACGGCAGGCCCTAGCTGTTGCTGCGAAGGTAGCTGCGGCACCGGCGGCAGCGTCGAGAATGGCACCAACCAAACTTATGGAGTCGGTGTGCAAAGGAAGAACGGGAATGACGCCAGGAACCTCGGGTGCAGTAGGAGCATCAGCTGAGCCTGCAGCGGTAGGGAGAGGTTCGGGAGCAGCGGGTGTAGATGAGGGGGCTACGGCAGATTCGACAGGGTTGGAAATACTGGTAGGTTGCATCCTTGGAGATAGAGGTGGTGATGGTGGGAGGTCATCCGGTGTGTAGACCTGTCGATCAATCTCTGCTTCTTCCCGTTCGCGTTTGGCATCAATGTCGTCCTGCCAGTAAGTGTGATCGAGCATACGCACCCACAGTGGCACGTTGTACGCCAGTGTGGGAGACTGAAAGATCCACCGCTGTGGTTAACAGACGTTCAGTGGTCACCCTACACTGGAGAGGAGGCAGGGTTGTGCGGTGAAGAGTGCTCCTCAGAGTGAGTAGTTGCGAGGGGCGGCTGCGACGGCCATTTACGCAAGAGGTTTGTCAAGAGAGTTGGTGACTGAGAGAGGTGCTGCTGAGAGACGGCAGCTGAGGTACCAACGGTGAGAGAGATCAGCTGAAGATGCTGAGTAGCTGGGGTTGGCGGCTGACCCGGAGCAGTCGCAACACGGCCGAGAGTGACTGAGGATAGATGTGCGCAGCTGAGAGTAGCCGCGGGTGACCCAGAGCGGCGGTGAGTGGCCGAGATCAGCCAAGAACACCCAACAATGGTCACAAGTGCCTCGAAGAGTGAGACAATGTGAGTCCGCAAGACTGCGGTGAAGTTGCGACGAGTGGAGATGACTCGCTACGGCGGTGAGGTCCGGCAGGTGGTGCTTGACCTAACTTGCTTGGATGTACATTGAATCCAGCGACCAGGACCGTGTGAGCAGTGGTGAGGTGTCTCACCTGCTCTGATACCAGAAGTTGCTAGTGACCTTCCTAGGTCATACGTGTTAGACCAACCATGGACATGCAAGAGACATGCCATGCCATGGATGCGGAAAGCTTGCTTCACTTTTTTCGGTACAACCAAGACAGAGGTGAGGGGGAAGCGAGCGTGACTAAGTCAACCGGTGAGCGTGCCTCGCTCCGGGCATCACGCCCGAGCAAGTGCACACCGCCACCCGGGGGTCGAGCCCGACCGCTTGGTTATTAACCTCACGGCGGCTACTCACCAATAGACGGGAAAACCCGGCATAGTGGCCCCCTAAGGATCAGCACCCGGGAAATGCAGCTCCCCAAGAAACATTCAATGCAAGCAACATGATGCAGGGCATGGCAGTCAGGGTGCACGGGCCCTAGCATCTACCGCATCAGAGAGTCATGAGAGGCATAAGAAGTTAGACGATGACAACGAGTGCCTCAGAGAAAGCCCTTGGGTGAAGCTGCAGTGGTTGCCAGAAAGCATCAAAGACTTCTGCCAGAGCTGTCACGTTTGTTGCTTCCCCAGGTTGAGTCACGTCATTCAATCTGTACAATGAGATGCACAGTGTGTGATGTGTTGTGATTTGTTCCGTTCTTGTACAGCTTACTGTGACCACTCGGCCGTGTCCATACTCGTGCAGATCCCTGAGGCAGGCGGCCCTGGTGACGCCGGCACGATGCCAGACGGCGGACTACCTTCTTGGAGCTGAGCGACCACTGTTCCAGAGCCCCAGATGCCACCGAGACTCTCTGCTGTGCCTGCTACGTCTTGCAGGCATCTTTCGGCAGACTGGCCATGCGGCCCATTTGCATGTTTTNAGGATTCTGACATGTGTGCGCAGAGTTACGGCCAAAACAGTGGTTTTGGGCCGGTTTTAGGACAGCTCTTGGACTGCCGCGTGCGACACCCGCCGTGCGCCGCGGCAGGTACTTATGACGTGGACCTGTCATTTGTCATCTCTCTCTGCATTTACTAAGCTATTGAAGCTTATGAGACTTTGCGCGTCTCCCTAGCCTGACCCTTGCTGTTTCTTGCACCTGCCTGCTTGCTAGTGCGTCAGCTGACTGGACAGTGTCGCCACGTCAGCAGCAGCAAGGCTAGGAAGCTTCCTAGCAGTTTCTCATGGTATCAGAGCGGTGAGACAGATCTCACCGAGCTGCGCAACAGAGACGCAGCAGAGCAGCAGCAGTGAGAGTCACCGCTGCAACAGATCTTCTGGGACCCGTTGGAGACGGTCGACCGCCGTCAACGTGAGATCGCAACTGCAGAGACAGCAGCAGCGACGCGTACCACCACGCAGAGGGGCGTGGCGGTGGCGGTGCCAGCAGCCCTTCTCCCACAGCCGCCGCAGCTGAGTAGCAGCAGCAGCGCAGCAGCCAGAGCCGCAGCAGCAGCGTGACAGCAGCCGCGGCAGTAGCAGCGCAGCAGCAGCGGCGGTAGCAGCAGCGCAGCAGCCGCAGCGGCGGCGGCGGCAACAGCAGCCGCAGCGGCGGCAGCAGCACCAGCAGCCGCAGCACAGCTGCAGCAGCAGAAGCAGCAGCGGCAGCGGCGGCAGCAGCGGCAGCAGCAGTAGCGTGCAGCGTAGCAGCGCAGCAGCAGCAGCAGCGCAGCAGCGCGGCAGCGCAGCAGCAGCAGCGGGCGGTGGCGGCAGCGAGCTGCTGCTGCAGCGCGCAACAGCAGCAGCAGCAGTGTGCCGCTGCTGCTGCCACCGCCGCGCACGCAGCCACGCAGCTGCTGCTGCAGCTGCCTGCGCAGCTGCAGCAGCAGCTGGGCGGAAGCTGCCGCGCAGCTTCCGCGAAGCCTCCGCGCAGCCGCCACTGGGTGGCTGCACGCTCGCGCAGGACCGCGAGCGGAACAAAAAAAAAACGTCAGCGTCGACGCTGACGTCAGCATTCCGCTTGCTGATGTCATCAGGTCGCGCTGACGTCAGCAACCACCTGCTGACGTCAGCACCATACTAAGGCAAATTTTTCGCCGGAAGGTCAAAAGTTGCCAGCATTGCAACTCCTTGAGAAACGCAGACGGTACTGAAATCCGACAAACTTGACCTGTCGTCCCATAGTGAGCGGCGACATGAGTTCGCCCGACGACAAGGACAAGGTGCCAGCTGGTCCCTCCTCCTCCTCTCCAGAGGTATTGAGCCCTCGCTCGCAGGCTATCGCGGACCTACGCAGCCAGCAGGAGGAGATGAGTCGTCTGCAGCGAGAGCAGACTGATTCGATTCGCACGCTGACAGAGCTTCTGCGTGCTCAGTCCACGGCTCCTTCGCGAACTTCTGGGGGAGTTGCCGGTTTTGCGGCATCCACACAGTACTCGACCCGGGTGCCCATGACAGGGGTTCCGCCTCCCGCACCTCCTGGCGCAGTCTCTCCACCACCTTAGGACCTCCTTGATGACGAGCCACTCATGCCAGGTTTCGAGGATGACTCCCAGGAGCGGGAGATCCGTCTTCTACAGGAGCGTCTCCGTCAACTGCAGACGGGTATGCGACCTCCACCTGTGTCTCCGATACGACCGTCATTTCCTTTTCTCGGTGATCACCCCCTTCCAGGTTTCTTCCCCGTCTCTCGCCCTCCTCAGCCTGCGGCTTCTCTTCCCACGGAGCGGCAGCCAAAGGACTTTGAGGCACCACCCCCACGGTACATCAGCGAGGATGGTTTTGACTGCTGGGAGATCCTGTTTCAGGTGTGGGCCACCTNAGGACTTCTCTACGCTATGCCACGCGAGACTGTCGTCGACTTCCGCCCCTTCCTTGGCGAGGCTGGCACAGGCACCGGAGCTGATCCTCGTGGAGGCTGGGATCTGGCGCTGTCCCTACTGGCCGCAGAGACGCACGCCACGCGTGCGTCCCACATCCGCGCTTTCCATTCGCTTCGTCAGGGACCAGCGGAGCCTGCGGCGGATTACTGGCGACGCGCCATGCGTATTTACACGCGCCTGGGTACCTCAGGGGGCACACAGCTGTGGGCACTCTAGGCGATCATGCTCGGAGTTTGCCTAGAGTACACCGACATCTTCGACCGGTACAGCGACGCCGTTCTCGAGCCCTTCTCGGCCTCCATGCAGCTACTCCCTTGGGCGCATCAGCTTTTCCTCCAGGTGACGTCGACCCGCAAGGCCGCAGTAGCACATCAGGAGACGTCCCTCGCTGCAGCAGTCGTCGCCTCACCACCATCTTCCATCCTGCAGTCACCCTCATCCACCTCCACCACGACCTCATCTTCCTCCTCCTCCTCGACCCCGTCTACACCCACGCAGACGCAGGGCGTCGCAACAGCTGTCTAGGGGAAGAAGAAGAACAGGAAGCGCGGATCGGGCCAGCAGCAGTCGTCATCCAGTGGTAGCAGTGGGCGCTCTGTCCACTGCTACAACTGTGGAGGTGCCCATCGCTACACCGAGTGCCAGCAGCCTCTTGACTAGGGGCGCATCACCCGTGGACTTCAGGCGGCTCATGCTGCTCATACCGCGCCCGGCACGTCGTCCGCACACTCCTCGGGACGCGCGGCGACTACGACTGCAGCTGTTCCTGCGTCCTCGCCTGCGAGCAGCAGTGATCCAGACCCACGTGACCGGACCATCGCCGAGCTACGTCATCTTCTGGCGCTTCGCTTGCAGGGAGGTGCGAGTGTGTTGTCATCGTCGAGTGGGTCACAGACTGCTTGTTTGTCCGCCTTCGTGACTCGTGATGATACGTGTGGGGGAGCACAGTCCGCATGTGATGAGGATGGGTCTGACTGCACAGACTGGATCCATGAGGCTCACCTTCGTGACGTACGTCGTTCCGTCCCACTGACGGCTCAGCGTCCCTCTGATGCTGAGTGTTCCATTGCTCGTTGTACAGTGACGTCCATCGGTCGTGACCCCAGTGGCACTTGGATCATCGATTCCGGTGCCACTCACCACATGACGTGTCGTCGCAGTGACTTTGTGGTTCTTGGTCCCGTCACGACTGTTCGTTCTGTTCGCACAGGCTCTGGTCAGTCCTTACCAGTCCACGGTGTTGGGGTTGTGTGCTTTGATGGTCCGTCTGGCCCCTTGTATCTCTCTGACATGCTATTTGTACCTGATCTTGAGCTGAGCCTGCTGTCTGTGCGTGCCTGCACTCTGATGGGTCACTCTGTTGAGCACACTGCTGATTCGGTGACTGTGACTGCTTCTGACACCCGTAGCATTGTCCTGCGTGCTTCAATCGTTGATGACCTGTACCGCATTGCTCGGCCGTCCTCCCCTCGCTCCCCTACGTCCTCTGGTCGTGTTTTTGTCACTGGTGTTCTATCCCCAGACCACCAGAGGTTGCTTCACCGACGTCTGTGTCATGTGGGCTCCGACACTGTGTCGAAGCTCATCCGGACACAGCCCGCTCTTGGTCTTGACGTGGCTTCTTTCGAGAAGCCACCCAAGACCGACTCCCTTTTTTGCGCTCAGGGTAAGATGCACCGGTGCACTTACCCTCATTCGCGTTCACGAGCACTGCGGCCCCTTGAGTTGGTCCACTCGGACCTGCTTGGTCCTCTCCCGGTTGAGTCCGTGTCCGAGAGGGGCCGATATGTTCTGACACTGACTGATGACTTCACCCGGATGCGGTGGGTCTACAGTCTGCGTCAGAAGAGCGACGCCGCCCTTGCGGTTCGGCTCTGGCTCGTGATGGCTCAGCGTCAGTCTCGCCACACGCTACACACCTTCCGATCGGATCGCGGTGGCGAGTTCC
>SZWC01022796.1:0-37843 GCA_023375785.1 Penium margaritaceum
AGAGAGAGAGAGAGAGAGAGAGAGAGAGAGAGAGAGAGAGAGAGAGAGAGAGAACAATATGGAAAGAAATGCAGTCTTCAGAAAAGATGGAGTTGTTTCATTGACAACATGCCCTGGATGATATACAGAAGAGGCGTGGGGTTGCATGATCTGAGTAAAATCACGGTTCCACGTCTGGCCTCTCTGGACCTCTCGCAAGTATTCATTTCACTTAAACTTGAATCTAATCCAGGGTACGTCTTGAATCTGGTCCCAGAAAATGGGGAGTAAATGAAGGTAATAAGCAAATTAGAGAACCCTAGAGTTTTGATTATTCAGATTTTTGGATCAGGAATAGCAAGAAGCGCAAGAATACCTAATAGAGGCCACAGAAGAAGCAAAGCAAGATTTCAAACTAAAAAAATAAGGCTCGAGATGTAACATAAACTCTGACTCGTGTTATGTAAAACTACTTCGTGCCTTCTCCGTGTGTTTGTCAGCTTGCAAGTTGTTCATTGGTGGCTGTCCCTTATTGCCTACGTGGCCTTTGGCTGCCCTAGCTTGCAGGGACAATTTATCGCCTTTCGCGGACCGCCGACACGTCTGTCCAACTGGTTCAAACTCCCATTGTGCATAAAGGTGCCCTCGTGCAACTTCCGTCAGGCCGCTTCTGGATCCGTGGTTCCGATTCACTGGAACTGATCCGTCCTGTGGTCCGGTTCCATTTGGGGAACCACGCGTTTGACCTGGTGTGCAGCCTTACCCTAGTTACATCCAATTTGTGCACTGGTGAGGCCGTATTCCTGCCCTACTTGTGTCCCAAATTGTGACCAAATTGCACCTAATTCCTTCCTAGTTACACCTTAGTTGCAGTGTAGGTGTGTGCTACTTGCACTGTAATTTCACCCTAGTTGCACCATGGTTTCATCCTCGTTGCGCCTTAGTTGCACCCTAGTTGCATCCTAGTTGCACCCTTGAATTTCCCTAGTTGTGTCAAAGTTGTGTCCTAGTTTTACCCTAGTTTTGAACTAGTTACGTCCTGGTTGCGCCCTAGTTCCGTCATGGTTGCGACCTAGTTATGTCATGATTACACCCTAGTTGCACCTTAGTTGAGCCCTAACTGTGGAACTAAGGGACATCAAGGGTGCAACTAGAGTGAAACTAGGGTGCAATTAGGACCACATTGGCACATAACTAGCATGAAACTAGGATGAAACTAGGGTATAACTGGGTACAATATGGGCAAAACTGGGGTATGACCATGACATAAGTAGGGCACAACCAGGACGCAACTAGGGTAGAACAAGGGTACAACAAGGGCATAGTTAGGGAACAACTAGAGTGCAACCACGATACAACTAGGGCGCAACTAAGGTGCAACGAGGGTGCAAGTAGGGTGCAACCAGGGCAAAACTAGGACAAAAAACAGGATGCAATTAGGGTACAACAAGGACACAACTAGGGCACTACCAGGGTGTAATTAGGATACTCTAGATTGCAACTAGGGTAAAAGTAGTGCGCAAGTAGGACGCAACTAGATTGTACCTAGGGCATGACCAAAGCAAACCAAGGACACAACTAGGACGTAATTAGGGTACAACTAGGGCTCAACTAGGATGCAACGATGGCGCAACTTGGACATAACAAGAGCACAACTAGGGAATAACTAGAGCACAACTAGGATACAACTGAGCCGTACATACGGTGCAACAAAGGCGCAACTAGAGTGAAACTACAGCATAACTAGGGTACAACTAGGATAAAACTAGGACACATAGGGTGGAAATAGGACAAAACACGGGCACAACTCAGGCACACATAGAGTAGGTACAATAAGGGTGCAATGAGGACACACCTAGGGTGCAACTATGACACAGCAAGGGAACAACTAGAGCGCAACTAGGATGCAACTAGGGCATAACTAGGACGTAACAAGGACACAAATGGGGTGTAACCAGGGTGCACCAATGGCATAACTTGGGTACAACTAGGGCATAACAAAGGTGTAACCATGAAAAAAACATGGTGCTTCTAGGGCACATCTATGACACAAGTAGGGAAGAACTAGGGCCCATGTAACGTGCAACTAGGGTACAACAAGGGAAAATGTTGGGCACAATTAGGATACAATAGGGACATGACTAGGGTACAAAAATGGTGCAATTAGGAAATAACGAGGATGCAACTAGTTTACAAATAGGACACAACTAGGGCACAACTAGGGTACAACTAGGAAACAACTAGAATGCAACCAGGACACAACGTGGGTGTAGGTAGGACGTATCTAGGGGGCAACAAGGGCATAACTAGGACGTAACTAGAATGAATCTCGAATGCAACTAGGGTATGAATAAAATGCAACCATGGTGTAACTAGGGTTTAACCAGGGCATAACAAAGGCACCACCTGGGTGTGACTAGAGCATAAGCAGGGTATAACTAGGGCACAATAAGGGAGGGTGAAACTAAGGTGGAACTAAGGCAGCACTTTGTTGTAACTAGGTTACAACTAGGTTGAAACCAGGGTGCAACAAGGGTTCAACAAGGGTACAACTGGGATATAACTAGGGTGTAAGAAGGGCACAACAAGGGATAAACTAAGGTGTAACTAGGGAGCAACTAGGGTATAAAAATGGTACAACTAGGATGAGATTGGGGTAAAAATAGGGTACAATTAGGACACAACTAGGGCTTAACTAGGGCACATCTAGGATGCAACTAGATCTTAACTAGGGTACTACTATGGCACAACTCGGGTGCAACCAGGAAATGAATAGGATGTAACAAGGATGCCACTTGGGTGCAATAAGAGCGTAACTAGGGTGCAACGAGGGTGCAACTAGGAAACAACCAGGACACTATTAGGACGCAACCAGGATGCAACAAGGGCACAGATTAGGTGTAACCAGGGAATAGCTAGGGAACAACCAGGATGCGATTGAGGTGGAACTACTGAAAAAGTAGGATGCAAATAAGGTGCAGCTAGGGCAGAACTAGGATATAACTAGGATGCAATAAGGCTCAAAATATTGTAGAACTAGGGCAAAGCTATAGAGCAACTAGCGTGTAACTAGGGTGCAACAAGAATGCAACAAGGGAAAACAAGGGTCCAACAAGGACATAGCCAGAGTGCGACTTGAATGTAACTACGGCACAACTAGGATACAACTAGAGCATAACCAAGGCGCAACAAGGATGCAACTAGGGCACAACTAGGGAATAACTTGGTCACAACTAGGGTGCAACTACGGCACAAGTAGGGCGTAGCTATCATGCAACTAGGGTGCAATGGGGTCGCAGATATGGCACAACTAGGGCATCACTAGGACAAAACTAGGATACAATTATGGTACAACTAGGTTGCAACGAGGACACAACTTGGACATAACTAGGGTACAAATACGAAGCAGCTAGGGTACAACAAGGGAGTAGCAAGGATGCAACTAGGAAATAAACAGGATGCTACTCGGGTTCAACTTGGATGAAACTAGGGTGTAACTTAGGTGCAACTAGTATGCAACAAGGGTATAGCTAGTCCCTGGTTGCACCCTAGGGTGCAACCAGGGAATAACTAGGTCATAGCTAGGATGCAAATAGGACATGACTAGGGTACAACTAGGGTGCAACCAGGGTGTAACTTGGATGTATCTAGGGTCTAACCAGGGTACGACGAGGGAGTACCTAGTGCACAACCAGGATGCAACTAGGGCACAACTAGACCACAGATAGGGCACAACTAGTACACAAATAGGAAGAAAACAAGGTGAAACTAGGGTGTAGCTGGAACATAACTACGGCACCACGGAATAGCTGGGGTGTAACTAGGATCCAACTAGTGTGCCACAAGGACACAATCAGGGTGTAACTACAACATAACTAAGGCACAACTAGGATGCAACTAGGGTGCAACTAGGGCACAAATAGGACGCAGCTAGGGCATAACTAGGACACAACTAGGATGCAACTAGGGTAACTAGGATGCAAATGTTGTACAACCAATGTGTAAAAAGGTCATAACTTGGGTGCAAGTAGGATGCAACTACGTTTTTGAACAAGGGTTCAACTAGAGCATAAGTATGGTACCGTTAGGTTACAACTAGGGTAAGAATAGGGTTTAACTAGGGTATGGCTTGGACACAAGTTGGGTGCAACTAGGACATATCGATGGCACAACTAGGATACAACGAGGGCGCAATTAGGATGTAACAAGGGTGCAACTAGGGTGCAACAAGGGTATAACCAGGGAATAAATAGGATGCAAATGGGGTACAACTAGGGAAGAACTAGGCCACAAGTAAAAGCATAAATAGTTATGCCCTAGTTTCAACCTAGTTTTTCCCTGGTTGTGTCCTACTCGTGTAGTAGTTTTCTCCCCGTTGTGTCCTATATGCGCACTAGTTTCACCTTGATTTCCCCTATCTATACCTCCATTATGCCACAGATATGCCCTAGTTGTGGCCTAGTTGCACCCTAGTTACATCGTAGTTGTATCCCGGTTGTACCCTACTTATACTCTAGTGATGCCCTAAATGCACCCTATTCATACTGTAGTAGCACCCTATTTGTGCCTTGGTTGCACCTTACTTGTATCCTGGTTACACCCTAGTTGTGCCTTAGTTACATCCTAGTCGGTCCAATTGATGCCCTAATTATGCCCTTGTTGCGCCCTAGTTGTCCCCTAGTTGTGCCCTAGTTGCACAGTAGTTGTACTCTGGTTACATTCTAGATGTACCCTAGTTTTGTCCAAGTTACGACCTAGTTACGCCCTAGTTATGCTCAAGTTGCACCCTAGTTGGGCCCTAGTTGCGCCCCAAAGGCACCCTAATTGTGCCCTGGTTATACACTTTTTGTTCCCTTGATGCAGCCTGGCTACATCCTGGTTGTGCCTCAGTTGCACCTTTGTTTTCCAAAGCTACGACCTAGTGGTGCTCTACATGCACCCTAATTGCGCCCTACTTGCATCTTAGTTGACCCCAGGTTGCATCTTAGTTGCATCCTAGTTACATCCTAGATGTTTCCTAGTTGCGTCCTAGTTTTAACCTAGTTATATCCTAACTGTGCTCTAGTTATGTCCTATTCACACCTCACTTTTATCCTTTTCATATCCTAGGTACGCCCTATTGCACCTAGTTGCATCCTAGTTGTGTCCTCGTTGCATCCTAGATGTACGCTAGTTGTGTGCTTGTTAAACTATAGATAAACCCTAGTTTCATCATATTTGTGTCCTAGATGAGTCCTAGGTGTACCCAAGTTGGGCCTGGTTGTCGTTACGCCTTACTTGTGTACTAGTTATGCTCATTTGTGCACTTGTTACACCCTAGTTACGTCCTAGTTACGCCCAAGTTGCATCCTAGGTGGACCCTAGTTATGTTGTAAAATGTACCCTCGTTATGCCCTTGTTGTACCCTAGTTATTCCCTAGTTGTATCCTAGTTGCACACTAGCTATGCCCTAGTTCTGTCTCACTTATGTTTTTTTTCCTAATTGTGCCCTGTTTATGCCGTAGTTTCTTTCTATTCTACACTACTTGCACCATAGTTACACCCTTGTTGGACCTTCGTTACACCAAAAATGTATCATAGTTGTACCCTAGTTGTACCATAGTTATGCCCTTGTTGTGTCCTAGTTGTGCCCTATGTACTCCGTAGGTACACCCTACTTGTACCCTAGTTGCGCCTGTGGTATGCCCTAGTTACACCCTAGTTGAGCGTAAGTTACACCTTACTTGAACCCTTGTTGCGTCCCAGTTACACCCCAGTTGTGATTTACTTCTTTCCTAATTTCCTCCTAGTTACAAATTAAATTCATTCTAGCCATACCCGGTATGCCCTAAAATTATCCTAGTTTTTCCTAGTCGTGTACTTGTCGTACCTTTTTTTTCCCTCATTGTTTCCTAGTTACGCCCTAGTTGCACCCTAGTTACGCAATGGTTGCACCAATAGTTTTTCTCTGGTCTCACACTAGTTGTACCATAGTTGTGCCCCAGTTGTACCATCGGTGCGCCCTAGTTATGCCATCGCTGCGCCCTAGATACATCATAGCTACACCCTGTTTGTGCCCTTGGTGAGCCATTTTTATACTCAAGTTGTACCCTGGTTGTGCATTTTTAATGCCCTAGTTACACCCTTGTTTTTTCTAGTTAACTCCCTCTTCGCACATTATTTGTGTTGAAGATTTGCCCCTCTGCATGCCCAAGTGCGGCACTGGGAGGCGCCGACGAGCCACCAGAGAGAGGAAAATCCTCGTCGACGGATCTGGCGACTTGAAGATTGCTTGGATCCTAAAATAGAGAATTGCCCCTGAACGTTTAGGAGTCTCTGAATCCGATGGAAGTTGTTTCACCGGAATCGGACAGGTAACGAGGGAGATATGGGCTTCCAGAGTTGGGGTGTGCGCTGCGGCTCTGGGAGTTGGCCGCAGTTCGACCGGAGGTGGATAAGCCACCTGACCGAGTAACAAAAGTCCATCTGGAGATTTTGCTCCGGAAGGGCTGCCGAGGCGTCCGGCGAATGATCCGGCGGATGCCAGTAGTGCAGTTTGTTACTGAGGGTCTTAGCCATATTCTGGCTCGGCGTCCGGAACTCAGTAGTACATTTTGTTACTCGGGGACTTCGTAAAAAATTTGACTGCAGGTTCGTGAACATATTTCGACCCACATCCATCCCCATCACCAAACTCGATGATTAACTCATCAAAACAGACCCCAAATGCGCAAGGGGCGCCGCCACTATGCATAGGGACATCTGAGCCTCCGGAATAGCGTTTTGATGGGTCCTTGATGTGTGAAGGCGCCTCGGCGGGCGACGTGGTGCGCACCGCCAAGTGAGCGGCTGGTTTGGGGTGCTGAGCTTCGACTGACGTAGCGGGAGCTACGGTTATCCAAATTGCACATGGTTTGGTGCGTTGGAGAGCTCATGACTGGCCCTACAAATGTGCAGATCATGTTTATGTTCAAAAACTGATGCAAAATCGCATTATTCCCTTCGCAAAAGTGACTGTCTCGCATTTGTCTTCAACTGCCAGAAACATAGCGCGAGGCGACCAGAAAGCTCGCGCTTAGAATCAGAACCACCCGCACAAAATACAGCCGTGAGCGCAAAGGACCCGTCGGGCCACGTTGGAACTGCCTCCACCTGGGGGCCGTTTTCTGACAAAGGGTTATGGGCCCACAGCCCTCACCGGTCTACACACCGCTCACAGCTTTCGCGGCGGACGGGAGTGTCGTCAGGGACGACATCACCGTCAAGCTCTGAGGTCCCAGAGTTGAAGACTGCACAAATGGCGCAGAAGGAGACGCAGCCCATCCATAAGTATGCAGGTGGCCCTAGCTACGGGCTATGGAGGTGGCACTTCGAGCTGTATCTCGCGCATAAGGGGGTGCTGGAGGTCATGAAGGGAACGGGAGTCCTCGACGAAGCGACGGCGACGGAAGCGCAGAAGGGGGCCTTCGCAAAGAGGAACACGGAGGCGCTCATGCTGCTGGTGTCCGGTACGGCCGAGTCGTAGTGGGGCTACTTCCAGGGCTGCAAGATGGCAGCCAAAGCTTGGCAAAAACTCTGTGCCATCCATCAATCCAAGTCGCTGGCGAATAAAATATTCCCAATGAAGCGACTCCTGACAGTGAGAATCAAGGAGGGAGATGATGTCATCACCGCCATGCAGCAGATCGAGTCGCTCGCCTCATAGTGCAAAGATGTGGGGTGGAAGATTGACACGCAGCTGCAGGCGATGGCCCTCCTCATGGCCCTTCCTGACAGTTGGAGCCCTCTCATCACAGTCTTGGGAGGATGGGCAGAGGACAAGCTCCCCTATGGCGCGGTCGCAGAGTACATCTGCAATGAGACACAGCGACAGAGCAGTGGGGAGTCCTCGTCGTCCTCATCGGCCCTCGTCACCAAAACGCGTGGTGCCGGATGCGGGGCCAAGGGAGGTGGCGGACATGGCGGTGGCAATAAGGGCGCCAAGAAGGGTGCATGCCGTAACTACGACAAGGAGGGCCATTGGGCCTCTGAGTGCACCGAGGAGGCAAAGGCCGGCGGCACATACGCCAAAGGCAAGAAGGCGCTCGTCAACGGCACTCAAAACCACTACCTCAAGAAGGCCAATCGGCGATGCCTTGACTCCGGAGCGGAGGAGCATACCCAGGTCGAGAAGGTCGGGTTCATCAACTACACCAAGTCCAGCAAATCCATGGTGGTCGCGAACGACAAGATCAAGCAGGCGGCTGGCCAAGGAGACGTGGACGTGGAGGTGGTGGTTGGTGGGAAGCGGGTGCAACGCGTCATCAAGGACGTGCAGCACGTAACCGGCTTGGCTGACATTCTAAGTGTCAGCCGCCTGACTGACAAGGGGTGCGAGGTGCTCTTCAGGAAAAGAGGGACAGTCGTGCGGAAGGACGGTGGCGGCGAGCCCGTACTGGAGGCTAAGCGCGAGGGAGGCCTCTACATCGTGGAGGCCAAGGTGATATCCACGGCGACAGTTTCAGCAGACTTGCAGGAACGCATCGTCAACCTGGCCAAAGGAGGGGGAGCTGATCTGGAGCTCTAGCACCGACGACTGGGGCATTCCTCACTCGCAGTCGTGAAGGAGATGACAAAGCGCGAGCTAGTACGCGGCCTCATCATCGACGGTGCGGAAGAGGCGACAGATGCAGCAGTGCACAAAAAGTGCGAGCCTTGTATTTTGGGCAAGGCGCGACGCAAACCGTTCAACGAGAACGTGAATCGCGACTCGGACCTGCTGGAGGTCGTGCACAGCAACGTGTGCAGACCGTTCAAGACGGCGTCAAAGAGCGGCGCCCGTTACTTCGTCACCTTCGTTGATGACTACAGCAGAAAACTCTCCGTGTACTTCATGAAGCGGAAAGGCGAGGTCCTGGACCGGCTGAAGGAGTATGTCACCGCGGTGGAGAGGCAGACTGACCGGAAGGTCAGAGCGCTACGCAGTGACAACGGCGGAGAGTACGTGGACTGTAGCGGGTGGATGAAGCAGCAAGGAATAAAATGGCAACAAACTATGCCGTATTTGCCTCAGTCAAATGGCATGGCAAAGCGGGCGAACCAGACGCTGCTGAACATGGTACGGACCATGTTGGTGGATGCGGAATTGCCGCAAAGCTTCTGGGAGGAAGCTATGCGTACGGCGAGCTACACCATCAACCCCACTCCTACAGCGGTGCTGAAGGGGAGGAGCGGCTGGAAGATTCCGTAGGAGGTTTGGAGCGGATGCAAGCCAAGTGTGATACACCTGAAAGTGTTCGGGTGCAAGGCGCACGCAGTGGTGCAGGCTGCGCAGAGGCGTGACAGCAAGTTGGAGCCGCGGGCAAATTCGTATCTCTTCCTTGGCTATGAGAGCGCGCATAAGGCGTACCGGCTCTATGACATGCACAAGGAGGAGGTAATCCGTAGCCAAGACATCGAGTTTGACGAGCAGCAGAGCTACATCAGCAGAAACGACGTGGGCGTGGTGGACTCTCCAAAGACAGGGGAGTGGTTCCAGCTCCTTGACTACGAGAAGGAGCCAGCGGACGCCAAAGTTGAGGATGCGGCATCAGAGCGTGAAGGTGCACCAGCGGTGGCCACCGACGCGGAGGACTCTAATGATGATCAAGCTGATGAGGAGATCCACCGGAAGGATCCGGCGGATGAGGCACCTAGGGTGCCAAGGCGTGCACTCCCGGCAGAGTGTGCATCGGACGTCGGTGGAAAATCCACCGGACGCGCCGGTCATTTGGATGATGTTTCGCCATAGCGAGAGAGATCCTTGGAGAGCCGTCCGGTTGATGATTCACCGGAGCGTGCTGAGTCGGAGGGATTGCAGCAGAGCGATGATGCGCCACCAAAACTACCGCGCCGCAGCGGGAGGCAGCGAAAAGTGGGGAAGCGCTTCGACGCAAGCACCGGTCAATGGATTGGCATGACGCGGTGCATGCTGGGTGCATCAACGAAGCCGACTACCGTTCAAGATGTGCTTGCACAGCCCAAAGGGGATCAATGGGACGCAGCCATCAAATCGGAGCTGGCGTCCATCAGGAGAAATGATACGTGGGAGCTGGTTGACAGGCCGAAAGATGCCAAGGTCATCGGCTCAAAGTGAGTCTTTAAGACCAAGTTCACAAAGGAAGGTGTGGTTGACAAGTACAAGGCGCGACTGGTGGCGAAAGGTTACGCACAGCGTAAAGGGGAGCACTACGATGGGACGTTTGCTCCCGTCGCCAAGTTCACAAGCATCCGGGCGATCCTTGCGGTGGCGGCCGCGAAGGACATGGAGCTCCACCAAATGGACGTAAAGACAGCCTTCCTCAACGGCATCATAGACAAAGAGATGTACATGGAGGTGCGAGAGGGGGTGGAGGCGCCGGAGGGCAAGGTGTGTAAACTGCGGAAGTCCTTGTACGGGCTAAAACAATCGCCCAGATGCTGGTACCAACAGATGGACAACTTCATGGCACAACTCGGCTTCAAGCGCTGTGAGGCGGATCACAGTGTGTACGTGCGGTGCGACCAACAGCTCCATCAGATCGTTGCACTCTACATGGACGACCTGATTGTGTGCTCAACGGATTTGCCGAGCCTACAACAGCTGAAAGAGCAGCTGAGTAGCAGATTCCAGATGTCGGACATGGGGGAGCTAGAGTACTACCCCGGGGTGAGCATTACACAGAACCAGAAGGCGCGCACGCTTGAGCTGGGACAGGCCAAATACGTGGCCGAGGTGCTAAAGCGGTACGGCATGGAGGACTGCAAACAAGTTGGCAGTCCAGTCTCCACAACCTGTGAACAAAGTGCGGCAATGGCGCCACAAACAAAAGAAGAGCGGGAGGATATGGCAGGGGTGCCTTACCAATCGGCGGTGGGCAGCCTCATGGATGCTATGGTGGCAATGTGACCAGACCTGGCCTACGGGATGGGCCAAGTGAGCAGGTACGTGGCCGATCCAGGGCCACTACACTGGCAGGCGGTCAAGCGCATCCTCCGCTACCTGCAGGCGACGCGGCATGCGCGCGTGAGGTTCGACGGCAAGGGGCGGGCGGACCCCTTGCGTCTGGTCTGCTACACGGACGCAGACTACGCTGGCGATGTGGACAAGCGGAAGTCCACATCCGGCTACGTGTTCTTCCTCCCAGGTGCAGCGGTCTCGTGGTGTAGCAAAAAGCAAGACTGCATCGCCACCTCCACAGTGGAAGCAGAGTACATCGTGTTGGCCGAGGCGGTCAAGGAGGCGGTGTCGCTTTTCAGAGGCAAGTTGATGAGTCGCTGAATCTGGTGGAAGTTGTTTTACCGGAATCGGAAAAGCAACGAGGGAGATATGGGCTTCCAAAGTTGGGGTGTGCGCGGCGGCTTTGGGAGTCGGCCGTGGTTCGACCGGAGGTGGATAATCCACCTGACGGAGTAACAAAAGTCCATCTGGAGATTTTGCTCCGGAAGGGCTGCCGAGGCGTCCGGCGAATGATCCGCCGGGTGCCAGTAGTGCAGTTTGTTACTGAGGGACTTAGCCAAATTTCTGGCTCGGCGTCCGGAACTCATAAGTACATTTTGTTACTCGGTGACTTAGTTAAAAATTCCGACTGCAGGTCGGCGAACATGTTCGGCCCACATCCATCCCCATCACCAAACTCGATGATTATCTCATCAAAACAGACCCCAAAGTTGCAAGGGGCGCCGCCACTACGCGTAGGGACATCTGCGCCTCTAGAATGGCGTTTTGATGGGTCCTTGATGTGTGAAGGCGCCTCGGCGGGCGACGTGGTGCGCGCCGCCAAGTGAGCGGCTGGTTTGGGGTGCTGCGGTTTGACTGACGTAGCGGGAGCTACGGTTATCCAAATTGCACATGGGTTGGTGCGTTGGAGAGCTCATGACTGGCCCTACAAATGTTCAAATCATGTTTATGTTAAAAAACTAATGAAAAATCACGTTATTCCCTTCGCAAAAGTGACTGTCTCGCATTTGTCTTCAACTTCCAGAAACATAGCGCGAGGCGACCAGAAAGCTCGCGCTTAGAATCAGAACCACCCGCACAAAACACAGCCGTGAGCGCAGAGGACCCGTTGGGCCACGTTGGAACTGCCTCCACCCGGGGGCCGTTTTCTGACAATTTGCACCCTAGTTGTACCCTTGTTGGGCCATAATTGTGCACTAGTTGTACCCTTGTTGCGCTCTTCTTTTATCCTAGTTATGCACTTGCTACGCCCTAATTACTTCCTAGTCCGGCTCTGGTTGCACCATAACCGCTCCATGTTTACACCATAGTTGCACCGATGTTCCGTCCTAGTTGTATCCTAGTTGTGTCCGAATTACACGATAGTTTCACCCACATTGTCCCTTAACTATGCCTCAATTGATCCCTAGTCACACAGTAGTTCAGTCCTCATTAGACCTTATTGGCATCCTAGTTGTACCCACTTTATGCCTTTGTTGCATCCTAGTCACACCCAGGTTCATCATGTTTGCACCTTATTTGCACTCCATTTGTGCCCTATTTGCACCGTGGTTGTGCCCTAGACACACCCCAGTTACACCTTGTTGCATCCTAGTTACACCCAAGATGTACCCTAGTTACGCCCTAGTTGTGCCCCAGTTGCTCCATATCTTCCCCCTAGTTGCGCCCTAGTCACGCCCTGCTTGAGCTAGTTGCACTCTAGTTACATCCTACGTCTGTCCTAGTTGCTCTTTAACTACATCCTAGTTGGATGTTAGCAGCACCCTAGTTGTTTCCTAGCTGCTCCATAGTTGCACCCCATTTGCATCCTAACTATGCCTCCTTTACACCCTAGTTGTACCCTGGCTACACCAAAGTTTTATCCTAGTTATGCCCTCGTTTTGCACTAGTTTTACCCTTGTGGCACCCTAGTTTCTCCCTAGTGATATCCCTGTTACATCCTAGTTGCGTCCTAGGTGCGCCATAGTTATGCCATTGTTGCACCATAGTTGCGTCCTAGTAAAACTTGCGCCATACTAGTTGTATGGCGCAAGTTGTACCACCTTATTAACACCCTAGCTGTGCCTTAGTTGCACCCTAGTTACACCCTAAATGTGTCCAAGATGCACATTTTTTTCTCCCTAGTTACATCCTAGTTACACCCTAGTTGTTTCCTACTTGCACCCTAGCTGCATCCTAGTGACGCCCTGCTTGTTCCCTAGTCATGCTCTAATTACGCCCTAGCTGTGAACTTGTTGCACCCTGGTTACGCCCTAGTTAAGCCCTAGCTACACCCTGGTTACATCCTAGTTTTACCCTAGTTGCACCCTATCCCTGCCCTTGTTGTCCCGAGAATGTACCATGGTTACACGCTAGTTGCTTCCTCATTTCTCCCTAGTAGAACCTTAGTTACATCGCAGTTTTGCCCTAGATCCACCCTAGATGCGCCTTAGTTATGCCCTAGATGTGTCCTAGTTTCACCCTGGTTATACCCTAGTTGTGCCTTGGTTTCTCCTTTTTTGCACCCAAGTTGTGCCACAGCTGCGTCCTAGTTCTGTCCTTGTCATGCCATAGTTGTACCCAAGTTGTGTCATAGTAACACCCTAGGTTCACCCTAGTTATGCCTTAGTTCCATCCTAATTGCGCCTTAGTTACACCCTATTTACACCTTAGTTGTTTCCTAGTTGCACTCTCATAACGCTTTAGTTGTGCCTTATATGCGATCTAATCGTAGTATAGTTGCTACTAGTTACACCCTAGGTACACTTTATCTACATCCTAGTTTCACCCTAGTTGCACCCTAGTTGTAACCTAGTTGTGTCTTATATGTAGCCTATTTGTACCCTGGTTGTGTACTAGTTGCTCCATTGTTTTGCCCCAGATACACCATCCTCGTGCCATAGTCGATCCATAGTAACGTCCTGCCTTGTTGCGTCCAAATTGAGCCCAAGTTGATCCATGGATTCACCCTTGTTACACTGTAGTTGCACCCTAGTTGCAACCTGGTTGCACCCTTGTTACACCCTGGTTGCACCCTTGTTTCACCCTGGTTGTGTCCTCATTCTGCCCTAGTTGGACCCTGGGTAATTCCTAGTTACGTCCTAGATGGATCATAGCTACCTCCTGGTTGTGCCTAAGTTGCACACTAAATGTGTCCTAGGTACACCCTAGTTGTGTCCCAGTTTCGCCATCGTTGTGTCCTAGTTTCACCCTAGTTATGCCCTTGTTGTACCATATCTGTACCCTAGTTGAGCCCTAGTTGTACTTTAGTTGCACCCTATTCTACCCTAGTTTCACCCTAGTTATGTCCTAGGTGCTTCCAAGTTGCGTGCTGATTACACCCTCGCTACGCCCTACTTTTCTCCTAACTACACCCTAGTTTAACTCTAGTTGTACCCCAGTTGCGCCCTAGATGGACCCTAGTTGCACCCTATTGATGCCCTAGTAGCACCCAATTTGTGTCCTAGTTGTGCCTTAGTTGCACTCTACTTGTACCCTAGTCACGTCGTAGCTGCGCCCTAGTTGTGCCCTTTTTGTACCACATGTATACCCTAGTTGCATCCTTGTTGCGCCTTAGTTGTACCTTAGTTCATCTCAATTATAGCTTAGTTGCATCCTAGTTGCGCTGTAGTTGTGCCCTAGCTGCGCCCTAGTTGCGTCCTAGTTATGCCCTAGTTGCACCCTAGATACGCCATCCTCATGCTATAGTTGATCCATAGTGTTGGCCTAGCTGCACCCTAATTTTGTCCCTATTCTCCCCTGGTTGAGCCCGAGATGTACCCTAGTTACACCCTAGTTTTGCCCTAGTTGCACCCTGGTTGCATCCTAGTTGTAATCTGGTTGCACCCTAGTTGCGCCCTAGTTGCATCCTAGTTGTGCCTTAGTTACATCATATGTGCGTCCTCGTTGAATCCTAGTTAGCCCTAGCTACCCTCTACTTTTACCAGTCATGCACTAGTTGCACCGGAATTGTCCCCTATTCGAGCCCTAGCTATACACTAGCTGTGCATTATTACACCCTAATTATGTCTTATTCATGCCATAATTGTACCCTAACTGTGCCTTGGTTACATCCGTGTTGCATCCTAGTTTTTCCCCTGAATGCACTCTAGTTCCGCCGTTGTTGTGCCTTAGGTATGTCCTAGTCACACCCAACTTATGGCCTAGTAGCACCTTATTTGCACCCTCATTGTGCCCTTGTTGTACCCTGGTTGTTTCTTAGTTGTGCCCTATTTTCACCCTTTTTTTCCATAGCTACATGATTTCTCCACCCTAATTGTGCCCTAGTTTCACCTTAGCAGCACCCTAGTATACCTTGGGTACAATTTACATCATAATTGCACCCTAGTTTTGTCCCGGTGACATCCTACTTGCATCCTAGTTCTTCCCCAAGTACCTCCTAGTTCTGCCCTAGTTACGCACTAGTTGCCTCTTGGTTACATCCTAGTTTTACCTTTGTTGCGTCCTGGTTGTGTCATATTTGTACATTAGTTGTGCTCTATCTTCATCCTTGTTGCACCTTAGTTGTGTCCTTGTTACATCCTAGTGAAACCTAGCTGCATCCTTCTTGTGTCTTAGCTGTGCCCGAGTTATGTCATTATTGCACACTAGTTGCTCACTAGTTATACCCAAGTTGTACCCTGATTCCTTCCAAGTAACGCCCTTGTTACACCCTGGTTGTGCCCTAGTTACGTCTAGCAGCGTCCTAGTTGTGCCCTAGTAGCGTCCAAATTACGCCATAATTGTGCCCTAGTCGTGCTATGGTTGCATTCTATTTGTGTCTTAGTTGTACCGTAGTGACATCATTTTCCTGTTCTGATTTTCACCTATTTTTGTCCTAGTCATGCCCTAATTTCACTCTAGTTGTATAATTGTCACACACTAGTTATGACCTAGTTGCACCCTAGTTTTACCCTAGGTGTTCACATTTTACGCCCTTGTTGCTCCCTAGTTATGCCCTAGTTCCACCCTATTAGTGTCCTCGTTTTGCACTAGTTACATCTTATTTGCGTCCTAGTTGCATTCTGGTTATGCCCTAGTTGCGCCCGATGTACGGCTTAGTTGTGTCCTAGATTCATCCCTGTTATGCCCTAGGTTTGTTCTAGTTATGCCCACGTTTCCCCCCTAGTTACACCTTGGTTGCCTCCTAGTTGCTGATTGGCCGCATCCTTGTTGTGTCCTAGTTATGCCCTAGTTGAGACCTTGTTGCATCAAAGTTACACCATAGTTGTGACCTAGTTGCACCCTAGTTGGGCCCTAGTTATACCCAGTCTTGCCCCTAGAATAGGGATGAACTCGGGCAAGACTTGGGGGCATTTCCTAGGGCACAACTAGGGTGCAAATAGGGAACACCTAGGCCACAACTAGGGCACACCTAGGGTATAATGCCCCCCAAGTCTTGCCCTAGTTCATCCTTAGTGGTGTCCTAGTTGCACCCTTGGTACGGCCTAGTTGTGTCCTTGTTACTCCCTAGTTGTACCCTAGTTACACCCTAGTCGGGTCCTCGTTGTACCCTAGTTGCACCATAGTTACATCCTAGTTATGTCATTCGTATGCCCTAGTTGAGCCCTAATTGCACCTTCGTTACGTCTGAGTTGTACCATACTGTCAAGTGCACTCGCCTTGAATAGTTTTTTTTGCTCGCCCATGCCTTCCGTATTTTTTTTTTTGTATTTTGGATGAGTCCCTAGTAAAGTTACTTCAAATTCGTATATGTTTTGCCTATCAGTGCTCTTGAATTAAATCCAGTCGACGTCATGTGTTATCCCAAATCGGGTTTCCATTGAACAAAATTCGCGTTATGGGAGAAAGACTGGAAGTGCGAATATGTGGGGACAAAGAAAACAAAAACAGGTTCAATCTTTTACAGTTTGTAGCAACTACACAGAAGGAAATTGCCACACAAGCAACATTGTCATGCGGCTTACGCGATGACGTCTTCTGGCTCACCCTCAACAGTCTCCCTTAACAAGGCACTGTCCTCTGCGACCACCTCCTAAACGGAAGGTGGGGTCTAGGCATCATCCAAATGCGCACGCATCCCAAGCATGCCGACCCAAGTCCTTGTTGTTTTCTAGCCTAATGCACGACTACAATACCCAAGTCATGCCGAGGTTCCGCATCTTGGCTAGTCCTAGGTCAATATTGCCGTTGTTGCCGGTGTTCAATCTCAAGCGGACCTCATTGGGATGCCATTTGTTGTGGGCAGCCTCTACGGCTGCCTTAAAAGGTCGCTGCAGCCCGAAATCAGCCAGCTGTGCCTTTGAGGTACAGCCGGCTGGGATAAAGAATAGCCGGACGAAGGGGTAATGGGTCTCAAGGACCTCCCAAAATCTCCGGGCGGTGTACGTTCGCCACGTGTCAAGCAAAAGGATGGCCTTCTGCTTCTTCACAATCTTGTGCTGGCGCTCACACTCTCTATTGTACCAAGGGTTGAGGATGTGGGTGATCCAATCATGGGTGTTCTTTGCATTGGCCCAGTAATTGCTCGTGTTGGTGAAGGAGAAATGGTGGCCCTGTATGACTCTCCGTGCGTCAGCGTTGTCCGCATGACAGTGCTCAGTCTACCCAGCGTAGATGAGTTGCAATTATGAACCGAGGGGTGCCCAAGGTTACGATCACACGCCAAGCCATTGAGATGAAACTCCCAACCATTGACCCCTTGGTGTGTGGGCCAACCCTTGAGAAGTCGCATGACCCTCTCCTAGCAGCAAGACCGCTACTAATGACCGAGGTTCCTGCCGTGCGACTCTCCCGGCGGTGTTTGTACCAAGGTGCACTCTGGAAGACTTGTAGGATCAAATTAACATGTGCAAGGCAATGCCTGGAATTCAATGAGAGTTGGGCAAGGAATGAATTCTTAGACTTGATAGATTAGTACAGGACAATGTACAGAGTCTCAGGGTAAGATTGACATGCCTAGAACAACCCCTAGGCTTCCTTATGTACCAGCCCCTGTGAGCGCCGAGAGCCCCTCGGTACTCCAAGGCCCTCTGCTGAGGTGCAATCACACAAATAACACATGAATCATGTAGTACGCGTTGCGAGCTTTCCAGCACACCAAAGAATGCCTCAATCTGTGGAAAAATGGCTAAGTTATGGCCGTTAGAGTGCTCCACGCGTGACTGCCATTGGCAGTACCGCCAGTGGTGGTCACGGCCACCCGTAGCGCCCTTCCTTGCAAATGCAGCTCCAGCCGCTACCCCGAAGTGCCCATGGACCCCAATGAACCTTGCCTCATTGGATAAGCATCCATCCAAAGGCGCTTTGGCTGCCGTGCTCGCGGTCAAACCGGTACGTCTCCTGTTTTCTAGAGGTGCACCTCCCACCTTTGCACGGTCGTTTCTTTCTCGTCCGTGCACCGAATGACCCGGTTCTTGGGTCGATCTCGCATGGTCTTTCACATAGAATACATAGAGAGCATGAAAATATGCATCTGAAATTATCATAATGACTTTATCACCGCCTTGACCGGCGGCTACCGTAACATCACCCCCCCTCCGAGGGCGCACCATTCCGGTACGCTCCTGGTACGCTCGGAGGACCGTGTTGACAGCACCGACTCTGTGGAAATCGACTTCGGGGATCTAGAAATTGTGCTCAGGCCCATAGCCAAGCCATTGCACCAGGTACAGGCACCTGTTACCGCGCCGACGGTGCCCAAGAATCTTCTCCACCAGGTACTCCTCTTCACCCTCCACCAAGACCGGTGGAGGAGGAGCCTGTCCCCGCACCGTGAACATCGCATTTGGCTCCTTGTAGGCCTTGAGAAGAGAAGTGTGGAGCATGGGATGGATCCCGTAGTGGTCCGGCAGCTCCAGCTCGTAGCTCACCGTGGACCGCTTCTCCTTGACCGGAAAAGGACCCACCCACCGAGGCTTGAGCTTGTCGCTGTCCACCCCTGCGAGCTACAGGTTCCACGAGCTCAACAACACCATTTGTGCCACCGAGACCTCCTTGGCTGTATAGTGCTTTTCCGCTTGCCACTTCATCTGTTGCTCCGCCTTGTGACGCGCATCTCGTACGCCGCGCCGCACCTCCGTGAAGTCACTTGCAAACTACTGCACAACAGGTAGTTCCGATCCCA
Source organism: Penium margaritaceum (assembly GCA_023375785.1). Classification (NCBI taxonomy): domain Eukaryota; kingdom Viridiplantae; phylum Streptophyta; class Zygnematophyceae; order Desmidiales; family Peniaceae; genus Penium; species Penium margaritaceum. The sequence goes on from SZWC01022796.1 coordinate 18,981, forward strand.
CTGCCATGTTCGAGGGACACGCAAGTTGTGCCTCGTACACTACCTCAAAGAAAAATTGTCACGTAGAGGTATGCACTGCTGAGTTGTAGGCAAACTCAAACACAGGGAGCTTGCATTCCCATCCCTCACCATCTGGCAAAAAAATCCCCCGCAGCAGTTGCTCCATGGTCTAATTGGTGTGCTCAGTTTGACCATCCGTTTGGGCATGGTAGGCCGATGAAAGAGCCACGTGGGTGCCCAGATTCTTAAAGAGTTCCTCCCAAAACCGGGAGGTGAAGCACAGGACGTGGTCCGAGACCATGCACTTTGGCACCCCGTGAAGTTTGATGACGTGTTGCAAGAGGAGTTGAGCCATCTCTGCTGCCGTAGCCTTCTCCGCATACGGAATAAAGTGCGCCATTTTGCTGAATCGGTCCACCACCACCAGCACCCTGGTGTTGCCCATTGTGTTCCGTGGAAGACCCCCACAAAGTCTGGTGAAATGTCCGTCCACGGGCGCTTCGACACCGGTAGCAGCTGCAGCTCTCCTGGTGCCTGTGCCCTCCGTGACTTGATCCTTTGGCACGTTTCACAACTGCTCGCGTACTCCTTGCAATATTCTCCCATCGCTTCCTACCAATGTTGGCGCGTAAGCATCTTGAAGGTCTTTTCGTGGCCAAAATGACTGCTATAGTGCGAGTCGTGCGCCTCCTCCAACAGCGCTTGCCTCAATGACGCACTCCGCGGCACTACAATCTGGTTCCCCTTCTCACGACGCCAATTTTGGCCATCCCATTTGCACCCTTTCACCATAATACCGACAAAGTCATCGTCCTCTGCATACATGTGTGCAAACAGGCTGTGGATGGTTCGGGATCCCACCAGCACCGTGATCACATGCAGCCCAAGTCCGGGCGATGCAAAAGCGGGTCGACTGGGTTGATCCTCCCTGATTTGTACTATATCTTGTAGTCCAAGCCGCCCTTGAGAAGCTCCATCCACCGTCCTTGACAACGACTCAGGTTTGGCTGCGATTTCAGGTACGTGAGCGTGTAGTGGTCCGTGTGCACCACACACCGCCGTCCCTCAAGGTAGCACCTCCATTGCTTGAAGGCCTAGACCACCGTGAGCATCTCTTTCTCATAGATTGGGTAGTTGAGCTCAGCCCCTTTCAACTTCTTAGAGTAGTACACGATGGGCTGCAACCCCTTCCCTTGGTCGTGTATCAGTACCCCAACAATCACATAGTCGCATGCATCCGTTGCCAACACATACTCCTTGCTCATGTCCGGGTGCACCAATACCGGTGCTTCACACATGGCAGCCTTCATTGCTCCAAAGGCTTGCTCCTCCTTTACACCCCATTGGCGTCCCTTCTTGAGCAAGTCTGTCAAGGGTGCCTCCATTACCGCATGCCCCAGAATAAACCTCCAATAGAAGTTCATTGAACCCGGAAAGTCCTGGATGTCACATACAAACGTCGGCTTGGGCCACTCATTCACTGCTTTTACCTTTTTTGGGTCCATGCGGATTCCCCTCCGGCTGACAATGTGCCCGAGGAACTCCACCTCCTGTTAGGAAAATTCACACTTGCTGAGTTTGGCAAACAGCCGCTCCTTTCTCAACACTTCCATCACCGTCCTCAGGTTGTCTTGCTGCTCCTCCCTCGTTCGTGAGTAGACAAGCATGTCGTCGAGGAAGACAACCACGAACTGGACCAAGTAGGGGTGGAACACCCGGTTCATCAGCGCCATGAATGTAGCAGGAGCATTCCTTAGCCCAAAAGGCATCACGAGATACTCAAAATGACCATAGCTTGTTTGAAACGCGGTCTTTTCCACAACCTTCTCCGCAGTGCGGATTTGGTGGTACCCTGACCTCAGCTGCAGTTTGCTGAAGACGTGTGCGCCTTGTAGCAGGTCTAACAACTCCTCGGCTCATGGCAGCGGGTAGTGGTTCTTTACCGTGATGTTGTTGAGCGTCCGGTAGTCCACGCACATCCGTAGCTCTCCTGACTTCTTCTTGGCGAACAGCACCGGCACCGCGTATGGAGACACCGACGGTCGAATGAATCTCTGTTCCACCAACTCCCCCAACCGCTTCTTGAGCCCCGCAAGCTCCGCGCTGCTCATGCGGTTGTAAGACCGCACCGTTGGTGACGACCCTGCCACGACCTCGATCTTGTGATCAATGTCGCACCGCGGTGGCAGCCCCTTCTACAACTCCTCCAAAAAAACGTCCCCAAACTCCTTGAGCACCTCCCCAACACCGGGAGGCAACTCTGGAGCTCCTGCGCCTTCCACTGGCTGTCCCTCCGCTGCTTCAACCGTTGCAATCTGCTGCTCTGTTGCTTGTTGTGGACGCACCCATGCTAAGTAAACCTGGTAACCCTTGAGCTCGCACCATTTCAAGTGCTGCAAGTTGATGATGTGCAGCTACTTTCCCGTCACATCTGGTGCCTTCTCCTCACCCCGCCACAATGGCAAAGTGAGATTCTTCCTGCCCGCCTCCACGACCACCCGATTTCACCTCCAATTCACCTCCGGATTCCAGGTGTGCAACCAATCCTGGCCAATCAAACAGTCGTAATCATCCATAGGACAAGTGTGGAACTCCATGTGGCACACCAACTTACCCACATGGACCTTGTCCTTGACGAGAGGCCTGCCGCACTCCACCACTCCGGACACCTGCTGTGCCTTGGCCGACGTCCCCGGTTGCGGTGTGAGTTCCAACCTCGTTGCCAACTTGTCTTTGAAGAAGCTATGGCTCGTGCCGCTGCCAAGTAGAATGCATAGCTTCCTTCGACCCTTGAAACTCCCCTCCGAAATCTCAAGAACCAGCTCCATGATGATCCCTGGAAATTGTCGGGTCTCACCTTCATTTCACAACAGCACTTGAGGCAGGTCCCTAATCGGTAGAACCCTTTCAGGGCTGGTGCTGTCCCTTGCAGATGAAAGACTCACAGCAGTAGGTCATTCCCTCCTCAATACTGCTGCCCGTTTCCCTCCTGTGCCTTACGCTTGGGCCAGTCCCGCTTGCGATGTCCCTCCTCGCCACAAGCCCAGCACTTGCCTCTCGGTCCCTGCTACCCGCCCGTGCCTCGCTGCCCGGATTGGATTGCGTCCACCTCCATGGGCATAGCCTGATCCGGCTGCTCCACCCGTGGTTGTGTTGCATAGCTGGTCCGGCGCGCATTGTAGCTTACTACATCAATGCGCTCCATCATCAAGACCAATTCCGCAAAGGTCCGCAACCCAAGCACCGCGAGTTCCCGTTGGACGTGTGGCCTTAGGCCATCATGGTAGCGGTCATACGCCTCCGCATTTGAGAGGTCGTCTATCTGCGCCACCAAAGCCATGAAGCGTGTGGTGTAGTCCTGGACCAATCCGCCCTGCTTGACGTGCTTGATCTTTTCACGTGCGACTCGGTTGCCGTTGAGGAGGCCAAAACACGCCTGGAGCATCGTCTTGAACTTCTCCCACATCTCTAGCTTCTCCTTCAATGCCCATGCACCGAGCTTCAATTCCCACCCCAGCGGTAGACTCAGCAATGGCTGAATCTGTGCCCCGGCCCCCAGCCAGTCCGGCAACCCAGCGGTGTTCCGTCGGTACAATGCTGACCACCAGTGTAGCGCCATTCCCCGGAGCAGCGTAGGTGCATACTCCAATCTCGTGGCATCTTGTCCCATAGGAACGCCCAATGCCGTGAAGTACTAGTTCACCGTGAAGGGCCACTCCCTCGCACTACCCTTGCCAGCGTAGAACTCCGGATCCTTTGGCTTGGGCCGCCAAAAGGCAGGTGCTGATGCCAATGTTACACCCCCCAACGCACTCCTCCCATGGTCGACGTACCTTGCCTCAACCTCCGCACGCAGCTGCTGGTTCTCTTGGTCCAACTCGTCGAGAGCACGCTGGATCTCCTCCATGAGGTAGGCCTCGTCGTACGCTGCTACCGCCATGGTTCCGATTGTGACGAAAAATTTCTGGCCAAACACAGTTGTGGCGGATCTACTGCCTCCCTTGGGTCCTTGCAAAGCCGAGCAAGCGTCCAGTGCTCTGATACCAAATGTGAGCCGATGGGCGCCCGGCATGAAGGTCAAACGCTGAGCCCTTGGGATTAACCTTCCAACCCTCGACCCCTTGGTGTGTGGGCCAACCCTTGAGATGTTGCACAACCCTCTCCTAGCAACAAGACCGCAGCTAGTGACCGAGGTTCCCGCCATGCAACTCTCAGTGCTAGACTTGCACCAAGGTACGCTGCGGAAGACTTGTAGGATCGAATGCACGTGTGCAAGGTAATGCTTGGAATTTCAGGAGAGTTGGGTAAGGAATAAATACTTAGACTTGATAGATCAATATAAGACAATGTACAGAGTCTCTGGGCAGGATTGGCATGCCTAGAACAACCCCTAGGCTTCCTTATGTGCCAATCCCTATGAGCGTCGAGAGCCCCTCGGCACTCCGAAGCCCTATAGTGAGGTGCAATCATACACATAACACATGCATCATGTAGTACGCGTTGCGATGTTTCCAACGCACCAAAGAACACCTCAATTCATGGAAAATAGCTAAGTTATGGCCATTTGAGTGCACCACGCGTGACTTCCGCTGGCAGCACCGCCAGCGGGGGTCACGGCGGCCCGAAACGCCCTTCTTTGCGAATGCAGCTCCAGGCGCTACCCTGAAGTGCCCATGGACCCCAATGAACCTTGCCTCATTGGCTAAGCGTCCATCTAGGCGTTCTTTGGCTGCTGTGAGCGAGAAAGTCGCTCCGCCGTGCTTGGGGTTGAACCGGTACGTCTCCTGTTTTCTGGAGGTGTGCCTCCCACCTTTGTCCGGTTGTATCTTTCTTGTCCTTGCACCAAATGACCCGGTTCTTGGGTCAATCTCGTATTGTTTTTCACGTAGAAAAGAGTGGGAACATCGAAACATGCATCTTACATCATCATCATGATGTAATCACCGCCTTGACCAGCGGCTCCCATAACAGCAAGGGCAACAAGTCACTGACCATCGTGGATGCCACCAATGCGATTATCTGCACGGTGAAACGTCAAGGGCCATGATGGGGACCTCCTTTGAACCAAAGGGAGTTTAGGTGTGGTCTCCAGCACCAATACAAGTGTTCACGTCTTGTAAAAAGGTTGCAAAAGGAAGGAATGAGAGACATGAAAAGCAATAAAAAAAACCAACCCGCACACGTACCGGTAGGCACCATGGTGATGTCGGTGTGGTAAACATTCACCATGAAGAGGGAGTCGACATTGTTGATGACCATCAAAGCCGCCACACACTTGTGTATGGAAATGACGGCTTTCTCCCAATTGGATGGCAACTTCTGTGCCACTGTCATCACGCTTCAGTAAGTCCAATTCATGCGCTCTCGGATAAAGGTGCGAATCCAGGAATGGCTCAAGGTCATGCTGCTGTAATTAGCCGGCAGCTCATCAGGGTGAAGCTCAAGGATTAAGGCATGGAGAACTCCGCGGATAGTCACGGAGTTGATGATGGTTCCACCACTTTGCATTCTTGTCAAAGCTGAGGCAACCAACTCCCCAAAGTCCAGGTGACGATAAAAGAAAGAAGTGCGGCCACAGAAACCATGAGTCCTCTTTGAAGTGGGAGCCTTGAATCTTAAATTCTTCGACAAAGGTGAGAAATGGTTGAAATTTTGAAAGAAGTGTGACACACTTTGGGTTCATGCCAACCAGGGATGGTGGAAGGAGCAAATCGGTCATAGACACAACGGCCTCTCATCTCGCGTTAAGGCATGCACATCACCTTGACCGCTTGGTACGCGTTCCCGACAGCAAGCATTGCACCGTGGATCCGCGGGAGCTGACTGGAGCCAAGCCAATTGACGTCACTGTCCTGCGCCGTGTTGTTAGGAGGCATACCATTAGCGGGTTCTTCGTGACTTGAGTAATCCGGCTCAGGGGTTGTGGCATGTAGGGGGAGGGGGAGTTGCATGTGTGTAGTGCCTTTGGTTTTCATGGGGATCCTTAACACCTTGTCCTCCGCGAGGGTCAGGATGAGCTCCTTCTTCGCTGAGCAACCTGGGAGTCTCCTCCAGGGCAATTTGGACAGCAATGGATGAGCAGCTTTGTGTAGGTCAAAAAGGCGTTGTTGTTCTTTGGCAGCCTCCTTGGGTGAGAGGCGCTTGAAGTTTAAGGCAAGGAGTGACATGGTTTGGACGATCCTTAGAGCATGGAAATGTGGTTTGAAGTGACATGTGTTAGGGCTCCGAGGATCTTTTGAGCAGTAGGTGGGACTTGACGCTAGGTGTGTGTGAAATGTACGTCCCGAGTAGGTGTGACAGGTGTGCACTTCACGCACGGTCATATAGGGGATAGACCGAGCCGTACTGGTAGTCAGATCGACACTCAATATGACGGTCACCTGTGACCACAACTTGAACTTCCGAAGTGGAAGTTAGAGTATTAGCCAACATCCTCTCGCAACTACTACTTGTCGGATTCAAATAGTATGGAAATTCAGGAATTCTTAATACCCGGCAAGTCCTTATGGGCAAACACACTATAAACTAAAAAGCACCCAATTTTGGGAGAATACAAAAGGCACGAAATTTATTTTGAAAAATTAGACAAATTTAAAACACATTGCGGTATCCCCTATTTGCACCATAGTTGTACCCTGATTGTGTCCTAGTTGCGTCCTAGTCGTGCGTGTAGTTGTGCCCCAGCTATGCCCTAATCCCGCCCTAGTTGCACCCTTTTTCCACCCTGGTTGTGTCCTACCACACCCGAGTTATACCCTAGTTACACCCTAATTGCGCCATAGTTTTACCTTAGTTGCTCCTTAGTTATATCCTAGTTGTATTCCTATTTTTACCCTAGTTGTACCCTAGTTCGATCGTTGTTGTATCCTTGTCACACCCTAGTTGCACCTGAGTAACACCTAGTTGCATCCTTGTTGTGTCCAGGTTATACCCCATTTGCATCCTTGTTTTTCCTAGATGCGCCTATTTGCACCACGATTGCGCTATGGTTCTGGCCTAGTTTTGCCTTTGTTATGCCCTAGTTGCATCCTATGTGCATCTTGCTTGTGCTCTAGATGCACCCTAGTTACGTCCTACTAATGCCCAAGTTGTGTTCTTCTTGCATCCTACTTGTACCAAAGTTGTACCATGTTTGTGCCATAGTGATATCCTATTTGTACCCTCCTTGTATCCTTGTTGCACCCAATTTGCGCCGTAGTCACACATCTATACGCCTTAGTTACGCTTGGTTGCATCCTAGGTCTTGCCTAGTTGCACCCTAGTTCCGCGCTAGTCTCGCCCTAGTTACATCCTAGTTGTGCCTTAGTTTCAGCTTTGTTGGATCCTAGTTGTATCCTAGTTTTGCCCTAGTTGTGTCCTAGTTTCATCCTAGTTGTACCCTAAATTTTTCCCGGTTACACGCTGATGTGCCCTAGCTGCATCCAAGTTGTACCCTAGTTATGCCCTTGTCATGCCCTCGTCGCATCCTACTGAAGCCCTTCTTGCAATCTTGTTCTACCCTAGTTGCGACGTAGTATTGCCCTAGTTAAGCCTCAGTTGTGACCTTGTTACACCCTAGTTTTTCCCTAGTTGCACCCAAGTCATGCCCTACGTTCAAGTTACACCCTGGTTGTGTCCTAGTTGTGCCTTAGTTGCGTACTAGTTGTGTCCTATTTGCATCCTAGTTGCATCCTTGTCCTGCCATACATGTATTATAATTGTGCCGTAGTTTTGCTCTACATTTCTTTGTATTTCATCCACGTTTTCCCCTAGTTTTCTCTAGTTACGCCTTCATTACACCTTAGTTGCGCCCTAGTTGCATCCAAGTTCCACCATGGTTTCTCCCTAACTGTACCCTAGGTATGCCATAGTTACGCCGTAGTTGTACCCTAGTTACACCCTATATGCGCCCTTATTGCACCCTATTGACGCTGCATTTGCACCCTAGTTACATCCTATCCGTGCCATAGTTAAGCCAAATTTGTGCCCTGGTTAAGCCCTATTTGCGCCCTTGTTGTGTGTTTGTTGCATCCTTGGTGCGCTCTAGGTTCACCGTTGTTATGTTCTGATCACGTCCTAGTTGCACTTTGGTTGCACCCTAGTTGCCTGCTATTCATTCACTAGTTACACCTTGGATATGCCTTAGATTTGCCATGGTTCATTCCTAGTTGTGTCCTTGATGAATCTGTGGTATGTCAAAGTTTCCCTCTCCTTGCGGCCTAGTTGCACCCTAGTTGCACCTTAGTCGCGCCCTACTTGTGTCCTAGTTGCACTCTAGTTGAACTATAGTTGCACCCTAGTTGTACCCTATTTTTACCCTAGTTGTGCTCTGTTTGTGCCCAAGCTAAATCCTAGCTATACACTAGTTGCGCCATCTTTGTGCCGTAGTTGAGCCGTAGTTACGCCTAGTTGCACCCTAGTTGCGCCGGATGTACTTTCTAGTTATGCCTTAGTTGCTCTCTAGATACACCATAGTTGTGCCCTAGTTCATCTATTATGGCAACCTAGTTACATCCTTTGTCAGAGAAAGGAACACGACAATACTTATCTCTTTGGATCAATATCTGTCCAGGTATTGGACTAAGCCACCTAAACAGTAGCTTGCCAGCCTTTTGATTGTTATGATCAACAGTCATGTTATCCCATAATTTGCGCCCGGCTAGGAGAAAGAAGTCATTGTGCAATCTGTTTTGTCTTTGTCTGCCTGCATGCATGAAGGATGAGCATTCCCTCAAGTTGAATCCAAACCGGTTCTATCCATCATGCTCGTTATTGGTTCCACCATCCTTGCCGCCGTGTCTTCGCACTTCATTTCACCGATCGAGTATGCTCCCATATTTATCCTCTTAACACTCTCTTGTACCCCTTTGCTTGGTCACTCGCTCCTCTACTCAACTTTAAAAGGCGTCTACTCCTACTTCTGCAATATCTCCACCTGTCCTTATCTACCTGAAACTACGGCACTTTACCTCTCTTCTTCTGTCTTCCACCCTCCATGTCTAGCTAACTCCTTGATCTCAAATGTATCACTCCGCTCTTGTGTCTTTTTTTAACTCCCATGTTTTCCACTACTTCTGCCACGTCTACCTTCAAATCTGCCGAGCATCTCCTTCTTCTGACATGGTATCCGAGCTTCATGGAACATCCCATACTATAGCTTCACCAAATCATAGCATCTCCGCCTCCATCGCCGCCTCAAATTATCAATACATCCTCCGACCCTCTCTACTGCCACTTCTGACACCTACTTCATCTCTCCAATCTCCTACATTTCTTCCTCAGATACAACATCTTGGAGTGGTTGTCGATCCACCCTATATCCATCTCAAACACACTTGGTGATCTATAATCTCAATCTCCCCCTCAGCTTGCCTGATCACCCCCCTTCTTGTTTCGGCCGTCTGCTCCCTCAAACGCGGGAGAGAGCATGGACAAACACCCGCTTCTACCTTTGGGGCCGTCAGTCCTCTCAAGATAGGGGGTAAGAGGGGAGGGAATTTACCTCCTCATCCCTTGAGGAGAAGTGCCCTTCAAGGAAAATACACACTCCTACTTTTGTTTTGCACGTCGAGTTGCTCGGCCTCTCGGGCTTTATATGGCAAGCACTTGGATTGATAGCTCATTGTACCTTGACAAGCTCTTTGAGTGTGCTCCGTGCACATTGCTTGTTGGTCGGACAAAGCTTCCTGCATTTTTACATTGGGAGGCCATTTTTCGAGAGGCACATTCTCTTTGTATAGCTCTCTTTATTATTTGACTCGTTTGAGATCAAAGCTCATAGCTCCACTTGATATCTCTTTGCTGATTGGGCGACATTCCACCAAAAATATGTTCTCCTTGTAACTCTCAGATCCATTGACAGTGATTGCTCCAAAAGTAATTAAACAGATGGATGAGCCTTGAAGAAGTACATTTGTAGAAGCTTTGAGTTTGATACCAATGTAACAGTAGTACATTGTCTTGCGACTATATGAGGACTAGAAATGTAGGCCATTAGAATCATTGTGAGCGTTAGCCTAATCCATGTTGGTTGAGACGCACGATGCCATGAATGGACGAGGTCGTCAAATGGAATATTTGTAAACATGCATTAGGAACACAACCGCCCCACCTGGCAATGACAAGTGGAAGATGACGTAAGAGTTGCGTAGATGGTGGAGTGACGAGATGGAATCTCCATTGCGGCACTACATTGCCATGATTCCCACTAACGTACATCTTCTGGGCTAAAGGATGAAAAGACCCTGGCTTGAAGGTTTTTTCTAGGCATATACTCCTCGAAATCTTATCCTCGGATTCCAATTCCATGAGTGATATTCCGAGAGACCATTTTCATACATCCTAATTCCGCTATACCCACTCTCTGAGCCTCCGAGTTTTCTCCTGGCCATTTCTCGCACAGTTTGGACACAGTACTCACTTGACACATAAGAATTAATTGCGTGTTGCACCTAATTTTCTTGAAGCGCCTGAGATCATGCATGTCGCGCCCACTATTACAAACGAATTCATGGTACACCGGTTGTAGAGGAATTAGTTGGACGAAGTATGATGCTTTACGTTTCAAGGGTTTCACGTGGTGTTTTGTTTCATCCTATGTTCATTGTTCCTTTATGTGATAAATCTTCTATCATTTCTATTTCTACTGACAAGTAGTCTCATTTTTGGTACATAAAACACTACAGGGTTTCATTTATGTCCGGTTAAGAATCTTTTTTTTATATCGTCGGACATTGGCCGCTGGTCTTTCGTGTACATCACAATCACGCGACCGTGGATGACCAAGGTCGTGTTATGGGCTTGTTTGCAATGCGAACGAGCAAGCCCTCATATGGGCCTGTCGGCCCTAGGCCTACCGACCCATTCGAGGACTGTTTCGCTCGTTTGTTACGTGAACGAGTGAAACAATCCTGTTCACATTAATCTCTTCACTTCAGTTTGCTACGATGTTAAAAAGAAAGAGTGAGGTGGGATGATACGAGTCGTACAATCCAACGTCGCGCGGCAGTCACGCTCTCCAGTCGCGCAACCACATAGAAAAGAGAAGTGGACGTCGACTCGACGTCTATCTTTGCGTTGTAAACATAGACGCCGAGTCGACGCCGACGTCAATTTTTTTGGGTGTGTTTCTCATGTCAACGTCTTTCAATCGGACATCGTCTAGTCAAGAGCCTGATAGTCCTCGTTGGCATTTGCTGATGAGGACTAGCCGAAGAGGGAGTCGACGGGCTGGCTTGCTGCCGCCAGCCAGCTCGTCGGAGTCTCAACGTCATCAGTTGATACCGGCGTCGATACCGGCATCAAGCCCTCGTGCCGGTACCGCGACTATCGGGTGTATCGGCGTCGGTTTTGAGCAGCTGTCCAGCTTGGTACCGATACCGAAACTGATACTATTTTCTCCTTGTTTTAGGACTCTTAAGCCTAGCGAAAGTCATAAAAACACAAAGAGAGTGAGAGAGAGATGGGCGGAAGAGTGTGAAAGAGAGAGACATGCGAAGGTAGAGAAACAAAAAACATATACAAAGAACAATCGTGAGCATGTAAGTCGCTTTCAAGTCTCGAAATATGTCTCTTAACAAACGGAAAAATATTAGCATACATGGCCTAATGCATGATTGCGTCAGTGACTATGGTTTCCTTTTCATGTTGCCGGGCGTACTTCGGTGGAGTGTCATAGTGGATATGCGGAGAATGATGTTGTTCTACATTAATATTTTAGCACACTGGACATCGGGAGAATCAGTTTTTAACAGTGGCCCTCAAAAGTGCTTTATGCCTTTCGTGGACGTTTTAGACATTTTCAGTCAAAGTGACCCCCCCATTCTTTTTCTGTGTAAATTTGGTATGGTGTACATTCATTGCGATGAAAGTGGACATGGGGCAAAAGAACACATTTTCATACCCATAGATGGTTGGTGCGCTACATCACACAACGTGTGAAAACCCACATCTTTCTAGGTGACTTGATCATCCCTCCCCTGAGAAGCATAACGCGTGAAACACATTTTGAAATGCATCCAACCTTCTCCTTGCAACGATGAGCATGACTTCATTGACATCAAACAGTTATTGGGAGAAAGTATGGTTGAAAATTGCATGATGCGAACCAGAATTCTCCCATCCCTAAGAAATTGCGCCACAAAATTGCCCTCCATACCTCAACTGCCCATATTCCTCCTTTGAACTGAAAGCATACCATTTGATCAACCTCGAATTGGATTGAGCCAAGTTCACGATCCATCCATTCGAATAATTTTCCACTTCTACACTAGTTGACATCTTTTCAACATGTGCCAGGACCTTGTAGATCCGTTTTGACAACTTGGCATGCACTCCCACTTATGGGTGACGTTTTGTCATTACAAATTTGCACCTCACGTGTCTATTGTCAAGCGTTGTACTGTAGTGTCCTTTATGTTCGCCTTTTTTTTAAAAAACCCAATTTAGCGACAGATAAAATTGACCATAACTTCTGACCTAGTACTTTTGGACCTGCTTCGTCCAAAGACCCTGGTATTATCATAGTGTTACATTTGGGTCGAAAAACCAAATCACATCCTTGGTCCGACCCTTCGACTTCGTGTGGCAAGAAATGAACTTCAGAACGATGAGGAGGGCGTTGCACCCCTTCCGTCGCTTGCGAAGCAACGGAAGGGGTGCGACGTCCCCCTTGTCCTTCCTGACCGCTAAGCGCGTCGTCAGGAAATGATTGTGTGCATCGGACGATGATCCGATGCACACAGTCTGTCACGTTTCCGCGCACACTCCCCAAGGGACTGCGCGTGGAAAACGTAGAGATTCCCAAAGGCTGGGAAACTCCACGTTGGATGATTGCGCGTCTGAAGCTTCGTTCCACACACACTCCTCCACTCGCAACATTGTCACTATTCTTCTCGTCACTGCCAATCATAGCCATGACGACTCAGGCCCGGCTTTACAACTTCGCAACCATGAAACGCCTCACGTCAGATGAGGTGGCCCAGTCCCGTGATCAAGCATTTGCAGTGCACGTGCAGAAACACCCCAAGCGAGCGAAGTTGCCACCCAAACGACCAATCGGCCGCCCACCAAAAAACAGGCCTGCATTGCCATTCGCCACTCCAGAGAACACACGACAACCCACTGTGCTGCAGACAACACGTGCGCGACTTCCTGCCAGAGACGATTCTTCAACTGCCGAGGAAAAAGAGTCGCCCACTACTGCTGAATCTCAGCCAGATGCCGAAGAAAAGAAGTGCAAGCGTGGGGCTTACGTCAACTGGCTTGACGACGGGCACCTGCCACGCATTCACGGCGCCATGGTCGCTGCAAAAAAATCCCTACCAGGCCGTGAAGCTCCTGTGCAAGGTTTAGCGGGAGGCTGGCAACACGTGTGTGTATGACCAGCTTGCAAAATCCATGATTGCCAGTTGGTATGAATAAAAAACCTGCAACCTCCTGCCGCGATTTGCAAAGTTCCTCACTTATGTTGTTGAGAGTAAGGTGTAGGGTGTGACAGCCACTCGTTCCTACGGCAACAGAGGCAAAGTGGGAGTTTTTGGCCGGCATCCAGAGATGGACAACCTCTTTCGTATGGTGGCTCTCAGGCAGTCGAGTGTTGTTTTGAACTCGACCAATCTGAGAGGCCTTTGCACAGGCCTCGCTGAGGAGCGCCATCCAGAAGAACTTCCAAAGAATGGTGGGGCGATGACATTTTCACGATCCAGGATCAGAGACTTCGTCCACAACAAGTTGAAGTGGACTTTTCGGTGTGGCACTACCGTGGCCCAGAAGCTTCCTGAAGATTGGGCCGAACAGCGCAAAGATACGCACAAGAGAGTCGCAACCCTCATGCAGATGCACAATGTAAGCCCGGCATTTGTCGTCAACGTCGACCACACCGGACTCCACATTGTTCCCTCGGGTGAGATGTGAAAAGGCTCTTTTTGGAAATTCTCTTGTCTACTCCTTCACTAGAGCTAAAACAGACCCTTGTCCTTGCAGGTGACAGGACATACGAGCCATGTGGCTCCAAAGAGGTGGCGATTGCGGCCATGGATGACAAGTGCCAGATGACTGCTGTGGTAACCTCGTCCATGGCCGGCGATCTGCTGCCCCTCCAGGTGATTTACGCGGGCAAGACTTCACGTTGCCATCCTGACAATGCTGACGCACGCATAGCAGAACAAGAGCACGATTTTCACCTCACGCAAATTGAAAACCACTGAGCTAATGGGATAACAACACGTGACTGGATCACTCATGTTTTTCACGCATGGTACAAGAAAAAATGCGGGGTCATGGGTGTCTAAGTGGGCACCCAAAAACTGATTCTCTTGTTGGATGCATAGCGACCACACACAACGGCTGAGTTCAAAGACTTCTTGAAGAATCACTACAAGTATGTGAAGTTACTTTACATTCTAGCCGGATGCACGTCAAAGGCACAACCAGCTGAAGTTGGCTTTCATGAGTGGCATGCTAGGGAAGTCTGGGACGACCTTAGTAAGGGTGGACCGGGGAAGGCAGACTTTGGCCTTGGGAAGATGAGAAACCTAGGAATGTCTTGGGTGTTGTGCTCGTGGTTGGCACTAAAGTAAGATAGAAGGCAGATTGAGAACGCATGGTCACGATGTGACTTTGACATTGTGATGAATGAAAGCTTTCGTGAGAAAGCCATAGAGGAAGCTATGGAGGCTGATAGCTACCTCTCTTGTGATGCGGTTCAGCCTGAGGGTGAGGAGATCGTGGATGTGTATTTGTCTCTTATGAAGTTTTCCACGTTTAACAGCAATTTTCTCATGACATTGTCGATTCAAAACTATGTGTAGAGAAACAAGAATATGGGAATTTCTAGCCTGTTTCATCCATGAAGGAAGACATTTAACATGTGCTGGAATAGACGAAGGAAAATGATTATCACTGTCAAACATAAGAGACACTACGTTACATTCTTGGCAAGATTTTTTATGCGGCCAGTAACACTGGTGTTTCACAAGTAGACGTCACATCAAGCGCCGAAAACCTTGGCTATGCATCATTCTTCATTCGCATGTTGAATGTACCCAGTTGACTTTGAAACCGTATCATTCAAGTTATCATTGCCTGGGAATCGCTCAAAACTTCCGTTCTCCACATTGCGATGCCCAATATGCTTGGAGGAGAAGGCAATTGACAAGAAAGGCCACTCGCACAACCTCTGTATGGAGTTGATAGTCAGACAAGAAAGACATACACTATGTGCAAGAGGCTAAGGTAGAATGACTGTCACAACTTTGGGACACCGGCTCCAACCTTTGGCTGTATCAAGCTCACGTGACAAGCTCATTGAAGTAGTCACGACCTGGTGTGGGGAACTATATGAGAAAGAAATACCCATTGCAATCTTTGCCAAACCATGGCGAGGTATATTGACACAACATGTGAATATGAAATCGCATAAAGTACTTGCCGAGCACCAAAGACCTTGAGCATGGGGTGCTTTATGATGCTGTTTGTGAGTGCGCTCACCCTTGCAACAATTTTCATTGATGAATTCATCATGCGAAGGTGTTTCATTGTCTTGATTATGATTGTTTCGATTCCTTCAGTTTGTGAATTTCCAGTGCTTTCCCTTTTCCTTTCACCCTTGGTATACCAACCGAATGATGTAAAGGATGCACATTATTCGACCAATAAACTCCATTGCAAAGACATTGAGACAAAGGTCATAGATCCCCCCTTTCAACACTTGGCCCCAAGGAGTTACACCTTCAGTTTAAACATCAATTCAAAATTTACCACCAATCCAATCCTCCGAAAGTTACAAGTCAGTGGTTCATCATGAGGATACCAGTTAGTGGAAGCCATAGAGGGATATGTACTTCACCATGAGGATACCTGCGATATTAATACCCTGAATTTGCAACATTTTGACAAAATTATTTGTTTGGGGTTTATCAACGAGCCGCTGCTGGGATTTGCACGGTCAGTTTGATTTTGATTTTGGTAATTTTCTTGTCACACCAGAATAATGAATAAGGATCCAATGTTGCACAAAGGTGCACAGGGTTACGTAGTAAGCTTTGCAAAGTTGGCTATAAGTAAAACCAAAAGAGTGTCGAAGAAAAACGCAGGACAAAACATAATGTAAAGATTCCACTTCATATAAGCTTTACGTGTAATGTGCTTGTTCCGTTTGATTTAATTATCATGCATGTATTCTTCCCAAAGTACATTCAAATGTGACCTCTGGAAAAGATTTTCTGAGATCACATGTGCAAATCAACGTTTTGAAATCAATAATATTTTAAAATTCTTGTATTTTACCCATTTTCACACATGGATTTCTTCAATGGACTACATTCCACACATTTATTGTATCCATACGAGTGTCCATGTCCGTGTACATATACTTACAGTCGTTTATGAATCTTAAAAAACAATATTTGAGTCATTTTTGTCATATCTATTCAACTCATGTAGTATATTCTTCACATTAATATGATCCAACCAGCCAATGACAATGATTTGTCGTGATTACGTGTGCGACAAAGAAATCATTTGAACGAAGATGAATGAATCATCAAAGATTATAAGTTACATCATGTTTCAAAATACTTCTCCTTTCTTAAGCACATTGATCTAACAATTCAGTTTTGGTGTAGTGTAACTTGGATCCGGGTATGTAGGCTCACCTGTCTTGGAGCGTGTAGCAGTTAGTTCCTGGCTAGTTCCTCTCGCGTCCGGAGAGTGATGTGGTGAACTGAACTCGTCTCGCTGACCAGTCCGGAGCGTGTGAGAGAAACAAAGCTAATAAGTATTTAAAATTTTACCATCTCGAATATTCTTGTGTTATTTCGTATGTCCTGTTTGGAAATAAAGTACCGTTCAGAGATTGTAGGTTGGCGGACGTCCCCAAAACAGGTCCACGAACCGATAACAATAGGTTAATAAGTAACTAAAAGTATATATTATTAATTAAAGTTTATTTTTAAATTATATAATGATTTTTTTCCTTAAAAGTTTCCTCACCAGAATTGACACCACGTAGAGATCGGGGACTGGGTAACTTCTGTCTGAAAAGAAGCCCCTCCCCCTCTGTCAGTGACTAGCTTGGGCTCAGAGAAATCACCGACCTTGAATTTGTTTCCTCTCCTGGCTTTCTATGCATTCCTCTCGGACACGGGTCTTGTCCCGTCATCGCCGCTCGGCTTCCGGAGCCATTAGCCAGTCGTGCGCATCGAGCGCATGCGTTGTGTGCCACGTGGACTACTTTGTGGATGACTGCATGGGTCTCTTGCGTGGTGCTGACGGGCCAAGACGTCAAAACCCTTCGTTCAACGTTTTGATGTGGCATAGACCGCGACCGGATGAGCGATCAGGATTGACGAGCGTTCCTAAAACGTGCCGTCTGTCTTTTAAAATTTGCTTTGCCCGTCGACCCCGTGGATGAGGGTTTGCTCGAGCGCATCAAGGGCCTTGTGCCAGCAGGTAGCGGTGCTATTGCGCGCTGCTGGAGCAGCAGGGTGTCTCCGCAGCCACAGCCGTTGCGACATGGTTAGGCGAGTCAACAAGGCCACGCGATGCGCACGCGTGAGCGGGGATGTCTCTACCATGTCCGTCATGGCGATGTGCCCCGCAGTCCACCGCACGGGCCTTCCATGGGACAGGCACGTGGGCTCGCGTGACCATGCGGCATTCGCGTAAGCAGCCATGGAACATGCCCATTGCGAGCATGTATTACCATATGCCGACATTGCGGACGCAAGCGACGGATGAGCATGGGTGGCTTGCATGCAGCCATCGGCTCACAGACAGAAGTCACAAGGCCGGAAGGTTTCGGAGGGCGAACATGGATAGTCGACCGACTTGCTCTCACACGCAAACCAAAAGCGTTTTCAACTTTATGCGAAACACCACTGAAATAATCCAAACCTGTCAGAAACCACGGCCTACCTCAACCGTTCGAGAGTCGAAAGTCTGCTCCCGGGCAAGTACCGTTTCCCGTATGACGAGTTTGCTTTCGCCAGCCGGCGTCTTCGGTCCATCGCAGTGACTCCTGGCTGAGCGCAGTAAGCGCAGCGATGCTTCTTCACCGTTCTTCACCGTCGGTCTGAGACACAATGAACGTCGTGTATGCACTTCCACCCTCAGGCCTTGTCCCTAGATTTGTCGTCTGGGCTTGCGGCGTCTGTGGACGGAAGGCGTCGTCTGTCCCCGCCCATCGCTCGTTGTGATTCACTGCCGCCGCTTACCTCTCCTCCCAGCTCTGTTGAGGTGTAGACTACCGGATTCGTCTCGCTTTGCCTCCCAGCCTCGGCCTGGTGACTTTCCTTCTCTCCACCTTGCAGTCGACGACGCTTCAGCACCTTTCTGTCGACGACGCTTCAGCAGCTGTTGCTGTCTCTGCTGGGGACGTCCGCTCTACTCGTTGGAAGGAGCAAATTCACCCGCCCTCACCCTCGCCGTCGACACCATGAGGAGTCGCAAGTCATCGTTCAAGGATGAGCATCCTCTGGGTCCGTTACTCCTCTGCTCTTGTCCTCCTAAGCCAACCTCTTCCCACAGTATCCGCATCCCATCGACCCCGTTCCCCCTGTCCTGCCTCCATCCTTCCACTCGCTTCCCTCATCCTTCCCTCCCCCCTCTTTCCTCAACCGCCTGCCCGCTCGGTCTCCCCTCCCTCACCGCCTACCTTGCTATCCCCACTATTCCTTGCAGTAGAGTTCTCTCTGCTCCCCCCCGCCCCCCTGCCGTACTCCCCCTCGCCTCCGCACCTTTCTCCTCCCCGCTCTCGTCCTCCCCTCTCCTTTACTCCCCCCCCCTCTCTGTGTCTCTCTCATTTCCTACCCCCCTTTCCTCTCTTCTCCTCTCCTCTTGTCCCCCTCCCCCCCCCCAGCTCTCTCCCTTCATCCCTCCTCCCC
>SZWC01022799.1:0-11584 GCA_023375785.1 Penium margaritaceum
TCTCTCTCTCTCTCTCTCTCTCTCTCTCTCTCTCTCTCTCTCTCTCTCTCTCTCTCTCTCTCTCTCCCCTCCCCCGCATGCACGCACAACTCTTGCATTGTCGCATTTGTTACATTCATACTACCACTATGACAGCTTGCTTCGCCACCAGCCTGCTCATGATCTCTTGCCTCTTTGGTTTCCACTCCGTGCACAGCTGACTGCCTTGATTATGCTCAGGGAAAAATGCACTAGTCCCATTCTTCCACCTCTGACAATCGCACTTCCCACCTGCTTCATCTTTTTCATGCTGATGTCATAGGCCCATTTCCTCATGACACCTTGGGTGGTGTTGGCCGCTTTGTCCTCAGTCTCACCGATGACTACTCTTGCATGCAAAGGGTGTTTTCTCTTCATCGAAAGAGTGATGCCTGTCCCACTCTCGATTCATGGCTTCCCCATGCTGAGCTTGCCTATGGTCGACGCCTTCCTGCATTTTGTTGTGTCGATGGCAGTGAGTTCATGGAATCCACCGCCCGTTTCTTGACTTTGCAGGGGGTGTGCATGGAGCCCTCAACTCCTTGCATACCCCAATAGAATGGTGTCTCCAAATGCTTGAATCTCACACTTACTGCCGGTGTCCATACTCTACTTGTTGCCTTGTACCTTGTTGCAGGCCATGTCCTACATGACCCGGATCTAAAAATATGTCCCTCACAGCCTGCTGTCGCTCCCTTCGAGCACTAGTTCGGTCCTCGTGTTGACCTGTGTCTTGCTCATGTCTGGGGATGTGTTGCTTCTCTCTGGCTCCAAGACGACTTTCGTGACAGCAAACTTGGTCCTCGTGCTTGTCTCTACACTTTCCTGGGTGTCTTGACCATATCCAAGGCCTCGCGCTTCTAGGATTCTGATCGTTGTCGTGTCTTTAAGTGGCGTGATGCCCTCTTCTTTGAGGATGTCTTTCTTCTTGACATATCCCGTGTCGCTCCCTCCTCTTCTCTTCCTTGCTCCATCAGCTTGGAGAGGGAAAATGGTTCTGTGCCTGCCTCCAGTCTCACGGGTACTTATCTCACTTCGGGTATTGTAGACTCTCACTCCTCTCCACAATCATCTCCACAGTTGTCTCCACATTTGTCTCCACGGTCATCTCCATATTTGTCTCTACAGTCATCTCCACTGTCCTCTCCATAGTCATCTGAGCAGTTCTCTCCATATTCATCACTAGCGACTCTATTGGAGGTGATTCTCATAGCCCTTCTAGCTCCCGTCCAGACTCCCCGCTAACGACCTCCGCACTTGTGTCCACATCCACAAGCGACTGTGTACAATTGCGGCCTCACTTGTCCCCTGGCTCATCTTCTACGCCAGAGCTGCCCATTGTTGTACATGATGACATCAGCGAGTCACGTCCTGCGGCTTAGAAACCTGTTGTCACTTATAAGCCATACACACATGGAAGTGGGCTTCGTCTTCTACCTCAGCATTCAGTCACCCAGTCCTCCTAGCACCAACCACGCGCCAGTGCATTGTCTTCTGTGGTTGGGACATCTACCAAACCCACCAGCCTTGATGCACTTGGTCTTGCTGTCAGTGTTATCCATCCCATCTCAACTGTGGGATATGCTCTTGTTGCACACGAGTTTCACAATGCCCTTGAGGCGTCTATTGCAGGCTATGTTGCTTCATGCTTCACTATCAGTGGACTTTCCACACTTCCACCCGAGCCCATCACAATACAACATGATTGTGAGGCGACGAATGCCAACCTCTGGGAGAAGGTGGTGTGCGAGGAGCTGGATTCACTCAAGGAACATGGTATCTTTAAGCGTTTTTACCTTCCGGCTGGCTGTAAGGAAGTCTCCTTCCGCTGGGCTCTTCGACGGAAGCAAAAACCTTATGACATGGTTGACCGGTACAAGGCGCGTCTCACAGCCAAGGGATTTTTTCATATCCCTGGAGTAGACTTTGACTAGGCGTTTACACTAGTCGGATGCTACACCACTGCCTACGCACTCCTGAGTCTTGTCCCACCGTATGACTGGGAGCTAGAGCAGATGGGCGTAAAAACTATTTTTTTTACATGGACGCCTCAACGAAGAGATCTACATGGTGTAGCCACCGGGATTCAAGGATGGCACCAACATAGTCTAGAGGCTGTGCAAGGCTCTCTATGGCCTCAAGCAGCCCCCACGTTGCTGGAACATGGAGATCTCCTCCACTCTTGAGAAATGTGAGTACCATCATAGCACGGTAAATGAGATGGCAGGCTCTTCTTTGAGCCTCCCATGTGAGCCCCTTCTAGCCATTCTCATCTACATCGATGACCTACCAATCGCCTCACCCAACACTACAGCTGTCCAGCCAGTCAGGTCAATGTTGCATTCCACTTACAAGATGAAAGATCTGGGTCCGACACGAGTATTCCCTAGCATGGAGCTCGATCATGATTTTTAGCGTCGCACCCTACATGTGCACCAGGCTACCTATGTCTGCAATCTAGGTGACCGCTTTGTTGTCTTGCTGGCCAATGTCCCCACATCTTCTATCCCAATGACCCTTGCGAGTCAATATTTGCTGAAGTCTCTTGACCTAGCACAGCTGGGGAGAGAGTCGACGTCGCTGATTACCTCAGTGTGATTGGATCTCTCATGCACCTTGCCACCACGACACGAGCGGATGTGGCAGTTTTGTTCAACTTCCCAGCTCAGTTCTCATAGTAGCCTCATCAGAGACACCTTGAGGTTTTACTGCATGTGGTTAGCTACGCACACTCCACAGCATAAGATGGCTTGTGCTATCGCTCATATCCCTCACAGGTCATCGATGGGTACACTGACAGTGATTCAGTACGACACAAATGCATGTACACTGGCTTCATCTTCGTTGTCGGTGGAACACCTGTCTCCTACAAGAGTGGAAAACAAGGGTGTGTTTTACGCAACTCGAGCGAGGCCAAGTACGTCGCACCCGGTGCAAGTATGTGTCAGAGCATCTGGCTGTCCTACCTTCTACAAGGTAGGACAGCGTACGCGTCTCAATCGGGTGAATCACACTTTGCTGCAAAAATCAAAACACGAAAGCATTTGCTAAGCAAGATGGCATGCATCACTCACAAACAAAGCACATCAACATCGAGCATCACTTTGTACGCAAGCGAATTGCTGCTGGAAAGGCCCAGGTCGTTTGGGTCGATACTCATCAGTAACGTGCCGACTTTCTCACCAAGGTACTCAGTATTGGCATGGTCAAGGCGGCTGTGCATGCTGTTGACTTGCTTCATGCTCGTGAGTCCCCTGATTGACGAGGGTGGTCCACTCTTATAATGCATGAGTGGTATACCTTGCTCGTTTTTGTCACTTGTGTGTGAACTATTTGTCCTTTGTACGTCTGTGGGCTGTTTTTCTGTGGATCATGGGGAAGAGTTGGTTATGAGTGAAACAAAAGTGGCCTCTTGACTCTATACACATGCATACACACACACACACACACACACACACACACACACACACACACACACACACACACACACACACACACACACACACACACACACACACACACACACATTACAAGTGATTGATGTGGGTCAAAGTTCTCGGGTGCAACACTCATGTACACACCAAGGAGCACACAGTGTTGGCCCCACAGCCAAGTACTAAAGTGGCGGTCACAACGCCAACACAATATTTATGGGGATTTTGCCTGTAGTGGTGAAAGCTGACATGCTTGATAGTTTTGTAGCTTTGCATGGAGCACACGTTAAACCGGGATGCATACATCCACATAAACTTGTGGTTGATGTGGCATGAGTATCTTTCTATCATGCATACATGAGATGAGTGATGCCGGGTGGCAGATCCTTCGGGACCACATGTCCGGTTTATATCCGCGTGTGAGAAACCATCTAGAGCTCGTTCGCTCTAGGGTTGGGTTCGATCCATGGGTGCTGTCCGGGTCCCACGACAATCATCCTGCGTGGGTGGCCCGGTCAACCGGCAAACCGTAGTTTCTTTTACATTCCACTTAACTGATTATTCTCCTTCGTCCATCCACCTATTCAATTTTTTCATTTTGGATGAATCACTTGAAAATTTACGAAAGCTCAGTTCCTGTACAGATAGTTTCACGTTCTGCGCGCAGTCTCTAGGGACTTCAGGCAAAACGTGGGAAATAGAAATACGTAGGCCATTCCCCGTGGACTGCACGCGGACGTGGAAGACAACTTCCTTCAATGTGAGCTGCAAATCTAGCTGCAAAGAGAATTGTGATGTGAGCTGTGGCTATACTTGCAAAGCAGCTTGCGACGTGCGGCTTCACCCTCGACATTTAAGCTTTCAAGACTTGACAAGAAAAGTCCGAGGGACGAGGAAGGACGTGACCTTGACGTTCGACCAAAATAAGACACTTAAAAAATGCCAGTGACTTAAGACAAGCAGGTCCAATATTCCAGGGCTGAAAATTACAGTTGAATTTAACTGTCACTTAATTCGGTTCTAGAAAATATGTGAATACAAAAGACATTGTGCTATATCACCTCGTCCCCTCGTGATGAACTCTTGTCCCTTTTTCGCGTTACACTCTATGGAAGTAAGAATAGAATTTTCCCCGATCCATGGCATCACACTTGCCTATCGCTTTGTGCATGCCGACTGACCCATCTTAGCAAGCATCACTACCTACATGATGTGTGTGGTTTGTTGTGTCCAGACTTAACGCGTGAGTAGCCCTGGCTGCTTAGCTCTGAAAGGAAAAACTTACACTCAAGGCAGCACCAAATTTGTAGTTGAAATGAGAAATGGCTGTATTAACACAAGAAAATGTGTGGTCTGAGACCCCGGTCCTCACTTGTGCGAGGCATGGTACTCAGTCTACCACCCGAGAAGGAAGTCCAAATTATCGCCCCAAACCCAATGTCTGAATTCTTGAAAACTGTATTCGACAATACGAAAGCATGCACGCTCCAGACGCAGTCGTGCCTTCGTGCTTGAACTTCGTGGTAGACTCTATGCTGCTATGAATTGTCATCCATGACTGTCGGTGACATGAACGTTTGTGGCTCTTGTCAATGGAGTAGGCCGCACACTGCCAAGTAGGAGACTCCACATGAGGCGGAAACCACCAGTCTCAAAAGTGTGATGTCCCCTCCAACATCCAACATCCGCCGTTGTCAACCTCCGTCGTCATCAACGTCCAACGAGTCAGTCGCCAATGAACACGTACACCAGCCCAGAGGTCACGTGTAAATCAGAACGGTACAAGTAGGGCAGAGTGCTTCAGAAAATTTCGAGCACCCAATGGCAGCCATTGTGCAGTTGCAGACGGGTGGATCACCATACCATGACACTTCAAGGCTAAGTGAATTTGCATCATGGTCTTACAAGTGTATGGACAAAACAGTTATGTGTTCGTATAGTCTGGGACGATACGCATCAGTCCTTACACGTTATTGCCTTATCTCCATGCACCATACCTAAGCATTGCGGAATGCACCTACTCATGGAACTTGCCTCCCAATTCATCTCCCCCCACATTGAGGTAAATGAGAACACCTACTAGTTGAATCAATGCTCACTGTGTGCGTTGTGATAGTCATTGCAATTGGTATCGAGGCTTGTGTCATCACTTTGCCAACATGAAGAAACTTCGGGAAACCCTGCTTTTTCCCTCCCCCCATGTATCATAAGACAAGCACAGCGGTGGCAGGGAGGGGTGTAAAAGAAGGAACACTGAATAGGCGATTGCAACGGGCACCATGAAGCAACTCTCGTCCAGAGGTGTGATGGGACACAAATGCAATGGAGGAGGAGAAGTCCATGACCTGGTCAGCGAGAATTGTGACAGAGAGCAGACTAAGTTCAAGAGAAGGTGCGTACAGTAGAAAATGCTCCCCGGAGGTCCCACAAAGAAAACTATACGAACATCTTGAACTGAAAAAAGTTGGCCAGGGCCTGTGCAAAGGAAGCGCAAAGAGCTAACGGCTCCCAGGGAGACGAAGGACAAACAAGAATACGTCAGGTGGTGAGTCGTCTTGAAGTCAAGAATCCATAAATTACAAAAGAGGGGACACGACTGACAATCACGTGTGCAAGACTAGACGTGAGCCGATGGCCACAAGTAGGAAGACACTGAGTCAAACAAACGGACTGCCAATGCTCAATTTAGGGAACATCAGCAGGCAGACTGTCCTAAACACAACCAGAATTAGAGTCACAAAGGGCACCGTCAGACTCACACGCAAGTGACCTCCGACCTGAACATGCACTCTCACTTCCCCGGTCACGAAGGTGATGCTAGTGAACAATATAAGAGAGTGCTCAGTTCAGCTGACGAGCATTTTCTTACAAGTGAAGAGTGATGAAGACTCTAGTGGGTGGATGTTGGTGGAAGTAGTCAAGAGAGACACATGGAGGAGGAGCATACGGGCTGGTGGGGGCCTCGTAGAAGGAGGGCTTCCCAAACGTGAGAGGTCACCTCCAAGGATAGGACGTTAGGGATGGTATAGCGGAGGTGCTAAGGACAGCAGCTACAAACGTTGGACGGGGACTGGCAGGGATAGTCACTAGAGAAGCCCTTGCAACGGTGCCGCAACTACTAGAGGAACGTGTCCAGTGGGCACGCATGGCGGAGGCAAGGCGGGAATCATCTAGAGGAGAGGGAAATTTTGTTATGGAGGAAAAAGACATGGATGGGTTAGAGGACTTATTCCTATCACAGCCACCGTGTCCACCAGATTGTCCTCCACTTGAGAATTTACCTTTCCCCTTGACGAAAACCCAACCGGTGTCCTACGTAGCAAGAGAGGTGGCTGATGGTGAGCTAGAAGAAGAAGAAGACATGGAGGCAAATAAGGAGGGAGTAGGCGGCAAAGTGTGCACCACTGTGGTTGCTGTGACAAAATTATACTGAAGGTGTCCGATCTACAAGGTGCTCCACCAATCAGTGAGACGCTTGGCCGTGATCTCCCAAAGAGCCCCAATGCCTAGGGGTATCAGAATATTGCATGTGCTTCTGCTGATTGGCACGGTCACAAGGACAAGCGCTTTGAGTGAGGGCAGAAGCAGTAGCAGAGACAAAGTGGGAACAAAGGCGTGAGAGTGCAACGGAAGCTGTAATGGAGAAGGATGAATATGTGATGATATGGGTGAAGCATTGAAGTGCGAGAACTAAAGGGAGAGAAGTTCCTTGAGTGGATGTAGCACCTCCACCGTCGGTGGTGATCTTCAGTCGGCCTGCCGCCTTGAGAGCCGACTCAGCAAGCCTCCGGTGGTCATTCGGAATTGCTTTCACGACGACGTCATCCGGCTCATGCTCACGGGGACTTCCCTTGTGGTTGTTTTTTACGCCTTTGCTATTGTTGGCAGCCTTGCTGATGCCAGCAGCTTCAGGCGATCCGACAATCGTCTTGTCCTTCTTAAGCGAACGGCTCGAGGTTATCGTACGACGATGGAAATGATCGTGATCCTCCTCTCCTTCATCGTCGTTGGCATCATGCTCTTCGTCGGGGTCCACACTCGGGTGGTCCTCCTTGAGTGCATCATCCGTTGCGTAGGAGTTACCCACGTGCACGTCAACGTGCTCGTTGAGCACTTTTTCGGCTTTCACATGCTTCTCAATGCCACAGAGATTGGCGTTGGTTGCCTTTGATGGTATGGTTGCCTTTGGTTTAGGAACTGTGCTCGTGGTGATGGCTCCTAAAACTTGGAATTCTGCCAAGGGCGTGTGGTGAGGCCGTCACCACCTTACTCTTGTTGGTCTTGGATGGTTCGGTACTTGCCATTTTTTCACCTGTGCAACTAGAATGCGAAAACCATTGTGAGGGTCATCCCAAGACCCTGAGGAGGTGTCATCTCCCGAATTCACCTTGCTCTCAAAATCGGTGAGATAATTATAAAATTTGTTCCTATCTTTGTAGGCCGTTACGGTCGACACAATCACATGGTAGAAAACCATTATTTTTCTACTCCGCCATGGTCGGCACAATCACATGGAATCTAGGCCAAACTGTAAGCCGTGACTCATGACACTAGGCAAGCTAAAAAGCCTAGAAAATCAAAGCAAGGACAAGGTCAAGAAGTCACAAGAATTTGAGCACCTCTCAATAAGGTGAGAAGGTGGGGGGGTCAACTCTAACAAAGAGTTTGCACCTCCATATGCTCCCTCCTCACTATTCATGTTTTCTTCTTCATCTTCTTGTCTTCTAGCTTTTGTTCATCTCTTCTTGCGTTCTCTTCGTACGTCCTGTGCCTCCTTGGAGGCGTCCTCCTTGTGCTCCACGATAATGGGATGGCCTCCAAACATTGTCAAAGTACCGCCTTCCTTTTTCCGTTTTTCTCTCAGGCCGTGAGAGTCCTTGGTCTTGGACAAGGGCAAAGCCCCAATTTTTGGTGGAAAAGGAGGAGAGAGAACCTTGAAAGCGAAGGCAAATTGGTGGTTTTGGAGGTGGGTACTCCCCACCCTATCCAAGAAAAATCCACCTAGACCCCTGATGAGTGGGAGGAGCTTGAACGAGCTGGCAAAAAAATAGAGCTCCTCAAGAGCTTTCCAACACAATGTACGACTCTTAAAATGGTTAAATCTGAAGCTCGTATCCTTCTCTGATGTTTTTGTTACTCTTGTAGTTGCTTGCCGGGTTTTATATCGCTCGTAGCTGCCGGAACCGTCGCACACTTGGTTGCGAGGGCCAACCTGCTCTAAAAAGCACTATGACGACTGTGTATCTAACTCTTGTACTTAGGTCATTGTTCGATTTCATAGTATGACGTCCAGAGCTTGCTCGAGGGGGTTTTTCCTCTACGTCACTCTGGGGGAAATCGTCATCAACAACACGTGTAGGGAGACTCAAATAATTTGAGTCTCCAGAGGCCCATTTCTATTTTTACCTTGCCCTCTCATTCTGGGTCCGAAACGAGAGGGATATTACCACGAACTCGTGAGTTCACATGATTTTTTTGGTGTTGAAACTCGTAGTCCGACCTCAAACAAACTCGAGTTTCATTTTTTATGCATCGGCACGAAATCATCGTGTTTGAGGCATGATCAATGATTCGCGCCGACCTTTCTCTTGCGCACCTCGCTCCTCGCTCTCGCTTTATCCCTCATACTCACTTGCTCTCATGAGCGATGAGGGTGAGCGAGGACAAGGGAATGAGGCCATACTCCTCGACCCTCGAGGCCATGCGTCCTCCTGGCACCCGATCGAGCCACCAGCTCGATCGACAGTTGGTGGCTTGTTGACGGATGGCCAGCCGGTCACTTGACCGACCGCCGGCCACCGAGCCGGCCGGCGGCCGGCCGACCGGTAACCAGCGGGTGGCTGGCCATGAGCCAATCCTCGCAGTATCGAGGGGTGACTCGCATCCACCCCATCGCTATCCCGAGGTGGGAGTGCCAAACTGGCCCTCTCGCATCAGCCCGAGGTTGGGCTGTATTGTATTTAAGTGGCACCAGGGGACCGAGAGAGTGCAAGAGGGACCTCGCGTCACGCAGATGTGGTCCTCATCGCCCACTCCGAGTGGGAGATGGAGGGCGACCAAATTCGACCAGTTGAGCTCGTCAAGTTGATGAGCTCGAACACTCAAATTTGGGCATTCGAAGTAACGATGCCACATGCCGAAGGCTGGATTTGACCTGAGCTAGATTTGAATGTAGCCAAGTAGAAAACAGGGGTGTCTAGTTAACTGAAGTGCAAAAAATGCAAGCCCGGTTCATCGAATGTTGGTTAAAAAAATTCTTGATGAAAAGCATATGAATTTAGGTGGTTATAAGGGCATGAACTTTGACATGGATATGGCGTTAATGTTTTTAAATTGCTGGATAAGCTTTATGGATATTCCACTTGCAGAAATCTCAGGCTTGCATTCACGCTTACGCGGGTACATTAGTCGTTACGCCCTGAGCCAAACTTGGGGTGCGACTCTAGGTTGGGATCAATGTAAGGTGTAGCGGCTCGCAGACATAGTAGCTTGCATGTACAGCACCTCGCACGCGTAGCCGCTCGCAAGTGTAGTAGCACCCAAATTGCCGGCAGTATTGCAAAAATGGTGCCTCTTGAAAGTTGCACAAAAAATTGCATCCCCCAATGCAAGATTGCAAGCATTGCACCCCTCCAAAACGAGCACACAATAATGCCCCCCGCCCCTTGATAGCATGAAAAAAATGACATGTAGCAAAAGTGCGCCTCCGCCAAGTAGCACGCAAAAATAACACCCCTCCATAGGCGATGCCATGCCATCAACCGGATTTCACAACTAATAAGGGGCCTGTTTATGTTGTGTTCCGCATAATGTATAGATAAAACTTGAATTCCTTTGGATAGAATGCGTTTTGAAATGAAAAAGATGATAATGATGATGAGCGTCTATGGAACATAACCCTGAAAAACTCATTCGTGCCTTTTCTTTCTTTCTTGCTTCAAAGCCGATTGGCCCTTTACTGTTAAATTTTTTCCACTTGTCGAAGGTGATCCTCCCTTCTTTAGTGATTTCTAGTACAAGGGGCTGATCGGATACGACGTGAAAAAAAAGGGGGCCGAGAGTGGGAGGACCGCCTTCGACCTGAGGGAAAAAAAACATAAAGAAGGGCCAACCGGCTTCCAGGGTTGGTCTTGGCCCATCACCAATGGATGCCCATCGATGCCCATCGATCCATCAATGGACCCCTATCCGGGGGCATCGATGGGGCCCCTCATGCAAGGGGCACAGAACTGCCCAGAACTGCACAGGTGCTTCGGGTTTGGGCACATTCACAATATGTATATGACATCTTCTAAAGAAGTACATTAAAATCCAGAATGAAAGCATTATCATTGTTTCATCCATTTTCATGCACTTTGGCATTGCAATACATAATCCCACAGTCACATTCATATCCTACTATCCACACACATTCATGTGGCCTTATGTACAATGGCTTGCAACTGTTAGCACTTGTATGACTACTCTGCATTCATGTCCACTTCACAGACTACATTGCTTGAATCTCCAAACAAGCACAAGCAAATATTGCAAAGGGGAGAGGAGAAAACATTGCTTGATAGAATGATCCAGGACAAGTGACAAGTGATAATGACAATGACAATGAGAATGCAAATCTACTTTTGCTTGCGCTTTGCTGCCTTCAATGCAGCAGCCCTGATTGCTACAGCTGCTGCACGCTTCACAACTGCTGCTTTGGCTGCACCAGGCTTTGCTGTGGCCTTTGCAGCAGGGCCAACTCTGGAGGCTACAGTGGATCCCTTGCGTGTAGGTGATACTTCAGTATCCTGCATCCCTTGTTCTTTTCCTGGTGTCTCTCCTGCTGCACTAGCAACATTTGGCACGTCCTGGACATGCACACCTTCACACCCTTCACCCTGCCCACCCCCTTCACCTCCCCCACCCCCTCCACCCTGCTTGTTGGTGGCTCCCTTGTCTGCTCTCTGCTCTCTGCCCTGCCCATGTGCAACTCCCTCATCCTTCTCTTTCTCCCCTTCATCATCATCCTCCTCATCCCCAGCTCCCTCTTCCCTTGGAGCCTTGTTGGATGATGGAGTCACCTGCTCACGGACACGCACAGGCCGGGCATGTGGCAGCCCTGGCAGATCTGTCATGACACGCACGGTTGCCAT